>ML110073.1:14088-60500 GCA_003697995.1 Taxidea taxus jeffersonii | reverse complement strand
AAAAAAAAAAAAAAAACAAGCCAAAGAAGGCAGAAGAATCAAGTAGATTCACAAAGACAAGTCTGTATCCCAGCCTGAGATGCAGACACGGAGAAAGCAGAGGCACCAGGACAAAATCCGAGGATGCTTCCTGCAGGGAGCAATGAGAGATTCCCTTCTCTCCTTCTAATACATTCCTTTGCATGCGGGTCACTTAAAGTCTTGCCAAAGGCAGGTACTCAGGCACACAAAACACTGGACCCAGGTTTACAGAAGCAATTCCAGACTGTACCTGCTTTGGATCTAAAATAGTTAATATATCCACGGCCCCATTGAGGTCTGACTCTGGACGTGGGCAGGGCTGAGGCTGAAAATTAAAGACCCTGCCTCTCCTTCGGGGATCTTCTGGTACAGAGGGGGGCTGGCATATAGGACAGCACCTCCACCCATCCTTCAACACCCCAGGAGTAGCTAGGGACTCTCAGCACTTTTTATGTGTCATTTAGCAACAAAATGCTTTCATATTGTTCTCACTGCTGTGTTCCCTCATGAACTGTTCATGGGCCTCTCTGCCCACCTGATTGAGAACCTCCAAGAAACAAGCAGTGTGCCCCACTCAACTCTATATTCCATGGGGTTCAAGCCCAAGGACTGCGCCCATGAAGTGTTCAATATCTGTAGAATAAATGAATCATCGAGTGAAAAAACGAAAGCTGACTTTCCATCGATGGTATGGCTGACTACCTGGGTCACCTCGGGCCAAGCAGTGGACTTCTCTGGGCTTTGGTTTTCTGATAAAGAAATGAAATGAGGCAATTGAGCCTCTTAGGCCCCTGCAAGCTGTAAGTCTCAATGTAGTCTATTTATATTCCGGCAAACCTAGGAGCCGCTTATAGAAGAGAAGCCAAAACCCCAGGAGCAGTCATCTCAAAGTAGCATCTAAATGAGGCTGTGATCTGTCCATCTGTTTATTTGGGAGATCAGTCATGTTCCCGTTTCAGAGCACTGATTCCGCGTCCCGTCTCTTCCCCTCTGAGGCTGCCCTGTGTCCCGTCTCGGTCTTGTCTTATGTCGCGGGCTGACGTTTGATCTTCTGTTCACATCTGTTCCTGCTCTCATCGCTCCTGGGAGGCTGTATTACCCTCTTCTGATGTCGTCAAAGGCTACCTTTCAGTGTGTGGCGTGTCATCTTGTCGACGCTGCTGAATGTTAGCATAGCATCGCCCAGGGACATCCCAGTCCTGGTGAATGACAAATGAGCAACGAACTGAAACGTCTTTCTTTTAACTGGTCTCCAAATAGAGCCTCAGATCATAAGGTTGGCTGCCCTTTAGGCTGAGGGATTTCGGAATGGAACTTCTTTACATCTCTGCCCCCGAAACCAAGGACCAGCAGGTATGATGGCAAGAACACTTAACTAAGAGCAGGGAAGCCTCTGCAAATCTCAGTTCTGCCACTAACTAGTTGAAGTCAATAGTAACCCACTCAACACCATTTATTCTAGATCCTATATGTAAATTCGCTTACTTACCTTCCAGAGGCCAGGCCCACACTGCTCTTCAGCATGCCTAAAAGTGCCCAGACGGAGTAGACTCAACTAGTATCGCAGGTTTCTATCCAAAGCTCCAAGAGAAGAATGTGCAAAGATCCTGTGGCTTCTAATCCGCAACTGCTCACCTCTAAACTCCAGTCTCTGGGACAGCTTTCCCAAAGTGTGTACACACCCTGGAGCACTAGATTTGCAGGCAGGTCCTCCCAAGCAAAGCTCTGTGGTGTCATGAGCTGCCTGGGCGGACGCCTCCCACGTCCAAGCAGGGCTTTGAGGGGGTAGTGGATGCTGTCATGAGCCGCCCACATACCCTGCTCATGAACTGAAGAACTTATCTCTCAGCTTCTCCCTCTCTAGAATTTGCCCTTCGCTGAAGAGAGATGTGCCACTCAAGGCTATGCTTCCCATTTAAGGCGTCCTGTGTCTTCTAACCCTCAATATGGTGTAGCTCTCATGGGTGGAAATAGTGTTAAATGTGGTGGCCAGCTGCCTTGTCCCATTCTGGGACTGATCTGAAGGGCCTTCTCACCTCCAGAGCTCCCTGTAGGATTGGCCGAATTCAATTTCTTCATCAGCCGGTCTTACTTTGCTTAACAGGCTTTGATCCAAAGAGCCCAGGCTAAAGAACTTTCTGTTCACACATCTCAGAGCATCAGAGGCTGCTTCTAGAAGGGCCTTATCTGTTACATGTGGTCAAATAAATTTGGGTTGTGTTACCTGCTGCATCTCCCTAACATATAGTAGCATATCAGAAGGACCGTGCTGTTTATAAAGCACATGAGCTCCGATAACAGATGGAACCAGCTTTGAACCTGGACTAGGGTCTTTGGGCAATTAACTCAACATACCCAAACTTTGATTTCCTCATCTGAAAACTCCTGGTATTTATAGTAGGCACCTTCTAGAGCAGGCTGGACATGCACATGTGCTCATGGACAAGAAATCCTCAGCAAGGTGTCTAGCCCTCAATCATTACCAGTTTGAGAAGGTCTTTAGCAAAGAAATCTGCATGACCTCATTCAAAGAAGTGTGTTCCAGGCTCTCCATGCCCCTCTGGGACTTTTTGAGGTGCAGATTTGCCCCTTGGAAAACTCCCCTCCCTGCAAGGTAAAGGAAGCGGGGGTAGAGCTTGAGATTCCCTTTCTTGCCTACTACTGGAGAAAAGCAGTGCAGACATAGGACTTTGACCCTCAACTGAGCACTGACATCAGGAGATCTAGACTCTGGAAGGAGAAACAGAGAAGTTGAAGTCTTGGAAAAGCCATGTATAGGAATCTCCTCTGGGTTCTGCCTTGTTTGGACTGTGTGTCCTTTTCATGGTACTTCCTTTTGAAACTCTCCTGTTCCTATTGTTCAAAGGCGAGGAGTGGCCTTCGGTTGGAGCCGCTGGGGTGGTTCCTGGCTTGGAAGGCTCAGCAGGGCTTGGGCCAGACTCTGGGGCAAAGGCCAAGGACTTGAGAATGAGGGAGAGGTTTTGACTTGCTACTTCAGCTTCAGGCTCAAATGCTTTCCTTTGGTCCTTCTTCCCATGACTATTCTTCCCATGACAATGATCAACTCCTGTATTGAAAGGCAACTCCAGAGCATTGGTTTCACACCAACTACATATTCAACAAATTCTAAAACTACTTAGGAATAGGCCAGAGGTTGTCACCATAACCATAAAAGGGCGCCTACCAGCATTAGTGCTTAGAGGTGAGGGGCAAAGCGCCACGTAATGTGTGGGAAAGTCTCATCCCAAGAAAAAAATACCCTACGCTAAATGCTAATAGTAGCTCCACTGATTCCCAGAGAAAGGACAGGAGGGAAGGGGACACTTAGCCTGATTCTAGTCAAGCACTCAAGCAGGACAGATTCAAGGAAGCTCGACCCATCAGCGTGACTTATCAGAGTGTGGGGCAGTAGTATTATGGTCCCAGCAGAGGATCCCATGTCGATGTCCTCCCTGGAAATCCACTGGGTAGGAAGTCCAGGCTCTGACTGCTGGTCACCTCTCCATCTCTTTCCACTGGAGAAAAGACTACTATTAGAATCGCCATTTGGGAACCTCTGAAATTTCCAACCCCATTGATGTTCCTCATGCTGTTTACCAAAACTGCATGTTAAGGACATTTTTTTAGAAAGAGAGGCCACAATGGCCATCAGAATTTGTGACATGCTGTGATTCCCCCAACACTGGGAACTATCACATTCCATGCACACGAAAGCAAATCTGTCAGTTAATCAACTTTTGATGGGATCTTCCTTGCTCACTTTCCTGCCCAAACCTTTATGCTTGCTTTTTCTTGATTTTACTTTGAAGAGTGTCATACTCCTAATGCAAATCTCTCCACCCCCTGATGTTTCAAAATATCTGGTTTCCGCTTTCCCTTCTCTGTGCCTCTCCCAAGTGCCATGCTGGCACTTCTATTTGCCCGGTGACGTGGGTTGTGCTTGTCGATAGCAGAGCTCTGCAATCAGAGCGATGACCCCAACACGCCTTTCCCATCTGTTATTTCCATACGCCTGACATCTTCATAGGAGCTTTTCCAGGAATAACAAGATCCTCCTTCACAAATCATCCTTCTTTCTCCAAACACTTAATGTCGAACGGTTTGGGCTGCTCTTTATGGAGCTTCCAAAGTGTCGTGACTGAAGCCATCATTCTGACTCTTTGTAATAATCACAGCTCAATTTTCTGGCGGAGACTGATTTCTGGCAGGGCTTCGAGCCCGATGGTATATTCATGGGGACTCACTGTTGATTCCTCCTTTAGATTCTGGCTCTGACTAGAGTGGTTGATTTCCATCATTAGCGATGTCACTTCCATCATCTAGCGTAGTCTGTCATCCTCACACGAGCTAGGGGCTGCCCTTCCAAGAGCATCTCCGGCTTTGTGGCAGGGAGAGGAGCTGGGAGGGAACAGCATGGGGACACAGAACTTCTGCTTAGTTGAAATTTGAGCCAGCCCATCCTTGAGACCCGTAGACATGCAGCCTGCAGCGGGAACCCAGGGTAGATGAAGAGGAACTCAAGACAGGGCAAAGCTGGGAATGGAGGGAATCAGTTCAGATGGTAGGTTCAGGTTCTGAAGAATTGGCAGCCTCAGGCAGGAATCTGGAAATAGTAAGCAATATAAGCAGTAATTATAATAAAAACACCTAACATTGATGAAGTGCTTTGTATCTGTCTTAACTACTTTACATGAATGAAGTCATTTCAACCGTATCACAATTTGGTAAGGCAGATACTATCCCCATTTTATGGATATGTAAATTGAGGCATACGGATGAATTCTGATGCCATTCAGCTGGCATAGGGACCCAAGGGGCCCTAATTTGGTACGTGGGTTGGCCAAGGGGTTTTAAGGCGTTGATGACACAAAAAGTTGCAAAGACCAAGGAGTCTGGTTTTGAAACCGAATGCCTGGAGTGACAGGAGACAAAGATGTGAAAGTCTGGAGTAAGTAGAGAGAAAAGAGCCAGACAGATGCCTCGGGCTCCAAGCAAGCATATTTGAACCCAGATTGGTTTCAGAAAGGGGACTGGTGAGTCTCAGGTCTCCCTATGGGGACTGGGGCAGCCAGGGCACACTGGTATCCTAGAGCCTGGGTATCAGCTGCGTCTCCTCCCGCTCTCCTAGTGATTGACTACAAAACCATTGGATCCAAAAGAGCCTGTTTCTAGGGCCCCAAAACAAGGCAGGCCAGCCAAGCCGGATTTCCCTCTGCACCCATGCGTTGGGGAGATGGAGCATCGAGAGATAAACATGCAGGTATCAGAGCTTCCCTCCTTAATATTCAGAACCTTGTTAGCATGTCGGGGCTACCTAATGAAGACCACAACCAGGCCAGCTGGCACTCTGTATGGAATCATTCACATTACTCTGATGCCACTTGTAAGTGTGGGAACAGACGGTGTAACCTTTTTTTTTTTTTTTTTTTTGCCTGATGCCGATTGGAGAAGGAAACGTTCACCAACTTCCTATGGATGATGTTGTAGTGGTTTTAGAAAATGTCTGCCAAGTCTTTGATGGTCTGATTTCCCTCCCCCTGAATACAACTTGTATATGTTCGGCACAGAAAACACACAAGGGACACTAAGTGGCTTCCCAGGCTAGATTCAAAAAGCCAAAATACAGTTTCCACCCGTCTCTCTCCTCTTTTCTCTGGGGATTTTTATCCCTGAAAACCAGCCACCGTGCTTTGAGGAAGCCTGGGCTATATGCAGAGGCCACATGGAGGTGTTTTCAGCCATCACCAGCCACCAGCAGGTTATTGAGCAGCCTCTTGACGATCCCAGCCCCAACCCTCCCACCCCTCCCACCCCCCGGGGGTGTGGGGAGGAACACCAAGTGAAACAGCCGTAAGCTGTGCCTGCCAAGCCTGGCATATGTAGCAGATTCAAGAGCAAAACAAATGTTGTTATTGTTTTAGTCCCTGAATCTAGGGATGGTTGGTTGCATACCAATAGACAAAGAGAAAAAGATGCTTCATTCTTATTGTGTACATGGGTCACCCTGGAAACCCCATCTTGGAATAAAGCAGGATACTAACAAGGGAAGCAGAATGCGATGGCAGGGGAAGCCTTGATGTCTCTCTCCAAGGGTCTCATCCTGCACTGTGATCCTCTTGCGGGGTTTGGGATATTATCCTCTACAACATGACTTGAGCTCCACAAGCTCATGCCACCTTAAAACTATCAGTGTTCTCCCCTGCATGAATAGCATCTATGTGTTCAAACAAAACGAAGGTCTAAGTCGCACAAAACTTTCTTTACAAATAGGGAAAGGGGTCTCTTTCTTACTAGGTCCCAATTCTAAGGTGTTGTAAATGAAAAAGCAAATAAGCAAGAAAACTTTCTAGAAATGAGGCCTCTCTCCAGGCCGTCTTTTCTCTAAGTTGAGAAAAAGCAGTGGGTGAGGTCAAGTACAGTCTATTATAAGACTTTAACTTAGCCCTTAGAGAAGGTGGGGTTCATTACTAGGAAAGAAGAAAAAGAAAGAAAGTGGAGTGTAATCAGGGCAGGCCTCTATGCCTTCTGCTTCTTATCAACTGTAATTAACCATCTCCTGTCTGACTATCAGGCTTTCCAGAGGCAGGACAAGAAGAGAAGGTAGGCTGCCAGGACAGAAGGAAGGGGTCTTAGTAATTCAAAAGCCCTCAAAGTTCTCAAAGAAAAGTTGTAAGAAGGACAAGGCTTTCCTGGAGCCTCAGGCTCCACGGAAAAGAAGCAGCCGACTCTCCATAATATAAACATGTAGGATGTGTAATTCTCAGTCGTGCCTCCCTGTCCGTTAATGATTCTTTTGTGATACCCTTCCCTTCCTTCAAACCCTAAAAGTCGCCCCTTAACCCATTTGGAGTAACTGGCACATTGTTTGCAAGCTTGTGTTGACCAGACTATGAGTTCCTCCGAAGTGGAGCTGATGGCCTGTCTGTGTCAGTCCTCTGCTGCCAGCACGGACCCCAGCACAGATCTACATAGAAAGGTATAATAGTTGATTTTAGACACCAACTTGGCTGGATCTCGGGACGGTTAGACATTTGGTCAGCATTATTCTGGGCTTGTCTGTGAGGTTGTTTCTGGTTGAAATGAACTCTTGAATCAGGGGATTTTGGGAAAAGAAGACAGGTGTCCCCAATGTGGGTGAGCCTCATCTAATCAGGTGAGGACCTAAACAGAACAAAAAGCTGACCCTCCACAAAAAAGAAAGAACTCCTTGCTTGACTGCCTTCAGCTAAGACATTGGTTCTTCCCTGCCTTTGGACTCAAATAGAAATATTGGCTCTTTCTGGGTCTTAGCCCAGGGCAAATACTGGCTCATAATCTGGACAGGGGTAAAGTATACTGTCTGCTGTCTTGGGCCTCCAGTTGGCCAACCATAGATCTTGGGACTTGTCAGCTTCCATAATCACATGAGCCAATGCCTTATTCATTCTTTCTATCTATCTGTCTATCTATCTATCATCTATCTATCCTATTGGATAAGATAGATTCTGTTTCTTCTGAAAACTCTAATACAACAAGAAATTAAGGTGTACATGAACAAAGGAATAAATGAACACAAATCAAACTTCTAATCATGTAATCTTTAAATCTCACAGAAATGGAATTTAATTGGAAGGTTAGTTTGGGGTTGGACTTGAGTTGGGATAGAACTCAGTAAGGAGCATTCAGAGAGGAAGAAAAAATAAATTAGAAGAACTTGAGTTACATTATTCTGTACTGTTGGATTAAATGCTCAGAACAGATTCAGACTGGTTTCTGAAACTCAGAGGTTTTGAGAATGTCCCGAATGAGAACCACCCTGAGACACACGCAGCAAACACCTCACATACAAGATGCCATCCACAGAAGGCAGGAATAGAGCCACGTGCCCAGATAGATTTCTGTCTTTGTGTATTTCTGAGATTCAAGGAGGCAACCGTGGACTCCCTCCTTGACCAGATTTTTGGGGAGGTCCTCTGAGATCTCTTTTCCTTGGCCCACCTTCCTTGACCCACTGAGCCCAATTCAGCCAGAATCCCCATGCCCTTGTTACTAACCAAGTTCCTCCTAGCCATTTTCTCTTGAATGCCTGCCCTAAGTCCCCAGCTGCCCCTTCTGTATTTGGTGTTGATTCAATCTCCCTTCCTAGGGCAATGGTTTTGAATAAAGCCTTCCTTGCCTATTTAACTCTGACTAGTATAGTTTTTCTTTGATGCAACACAGAGTATTGGGCAGAGTATGTGGTCATGGTCAACATGGTCCCCTCCACAACTGACCAGCAAAAGAGAGTGGCTCGCTTAGAGGCAGGATGACATCTTGGCTAAGAGATGAGCAAGCCTTGGATACCTACAAATGGGCATGTGATTCCCTCCTCATTATGGTCTGAGTGTTGTGTCTCCCCCAAATTCACATGTTGAAGTCCTAATTCCCATGATGATGGCATTAGGAGGTGGGGATCTTGGAAGGTGATTAGGTCATGAAGGAGGAGTCCTCACAAATGGCCTTAGTCCCCTTATAAAAGAGACCCCAGGGAGCAACCTTGACCATTTTGCCAATGAGAAGACAGCCATTTACAAACCAAAAAGGGCGTTCTCAGTAGACATTGAATCTGCTGGTACCTTGACCTTGGACTTCCAGCCTCCAGAACCATGAGAAATAAATTTCCATCGTTTCTAAGGCACCCAGACCATCAAAGGTACAAAGACCATGAACTTTGTTAGGGCTGCCTAAACAGACAAAGATGCTTTTCTTCCTGTTACTGCCTCTCTCCTTTCGACATATTACTTATCTCTCTGGGTTTCTTTACTCTTACCTGTTAAACAGATACGATGATAGCACCTCTGTAGGGTTTTTATGAGGGAAAGATGAGCTAATATCTGTAAATGGCTTAGAACATTGTCTTGCACATATCAGAGTTATATTTTTAATTAGCGATCTCTCAGCACTGGTCTTTTCCAAAGTTTGGGATGGGAGATGGGGAAGGGGCAGACTTTATCCCTCTGTGTTGTATTGTTGGGTCCGGAATGAAAGGAGCGAGACTGATACAAAGCGAAGGTCAAGCAAAGCTTTATTTCGCGCCAAGCATCAAGAATCAAACTGACCGGCCAGGGCCGTCTCTTACAAGGAGAGGCGACCCCTCTCTGCCTTACAGACTGGCTTTTAAGGGCAAAGGCCATGTGGTTGGGCCTGGCCATGCACAGGTGGCCAATGACACGGAGAAAACTGCACAGTCAGGCCAGGTCACACGTAAGTGACCAATTTAGTGACAGTTGACCCCATAGTAGGCATTTGAACTACCCTATCACCTTGGTCAGAATTGGCGCCCAAAGGGTAGGGTCCACACACCTTGGTGCTAGGGAGACAGTATGGGCGCCTCACTGATTGGATCCCTCCCCCTGGCCTGACCCGCCCTTGTATTTGGGCTTTGTTACCTGGGATTGGTTTCCGGGACTTGTTTTTAAGTAAGTCCCCTACAGGGAGCAGCGCGGCTTTGCTCTCTCATGGAAGGGGGGCAGGGACCCCTTAGGTTTTACTGCATAAATAACACAATGGCTATTCAACCGAAATGGAGCCGTTTTGGCTAAATAGGCCCTTACAGTATCATTGTTATCATGAGTATGTATTACGATAAGGAAGGAACCGAGGGAGGGAGGGAGGGAGGACAGCACACAGTGGAACGTCAATCTTCAGCCACTCTAGGAAACAAATCACTTTCCACCTGCCCTCTCGACCAGAGAGGAAGTTGGTCCCATCTGAATGGAAGTTTCAGCCCTTAAATGAATTTGACAAGCATCTGAATGATCGTGCCCAGTCTTCCTCTGTCGTAAATCAAAGCCAGGGCATAACAGAAAATAACGGTGCATAAACAGAAAATATGAAAATTAATGCTCGCAGGAACCTTATTTAATTTTGCTGTAAGCCAATTTCCGTGACATTTATGCTGTTTGTTTTGTGTCGTTGTGGGGGGCTCCCCCCCTTCCTTTGTATTTTGTTTTCTGTTTTCTTTTTCCTTTTGGCTCTGTTTCATCAAGCCTACTTATCTGTACATTTATCTCTTAAAATGACCTTCCTTTCTTGAAACGCATGTCCTTCTGTGTGTAATAAAAGGTCGTAAACTTGTCGGGCCCATCAAAGCCATTACTATGGCAATACGCCACAGGATTGTAGTTATTAACCTCTGGATAAACAGGCGGGCAGGGAAGATGGATGGAGAGGGATAAGGCTTGTGTTTATACACATTTATCTTTAGTAATTAGCCATCTGGGGGAAACCGCAAATACAGGCAACAGAAATTGATTTATCTTCAAATAATAAGTTTTGCTTTACAACAAGGTCTAAGAGTGGATCCTCTCAAGTGCTAATTTTGTATGTCACTTGCATGCTTTAAGGATGAAAGTAGTAATTATTAGGGCTTTCATATGCAAAAGGAAGGTGCTGAGGATTGGGCGAGTTTCATCTAGGAGAAAAAAGAATGTGTTTCCCAGAGGCGTTGCCAGTTAACGGAGGGTTTCTTGGGTTCTTAAAGGCTGGTCTCTAGAGGGCTGTATTTCCCTGGAGGTCCGGGGAGGGGGTGGGGGCCATCCAAGCCGGATCAGCCACGGACTCTCTAGGGGCATGAGCTAACTTTTCCCACGGATGCTAAGGCTCAGGGTCAGGAGAGAAGCCACCTCAACACCTGTACCAAGTGAGACAGGATTCTTCTGCAGACCCAGCTGGGGACTGAGGGCTCAGGATGCCCTGTGTCTCATTTCCACTGCTGGCCCCATACCTAAGGGCTTAGTAACTACATCTGCACCCCAGCCAAGCGCCCTTCTGTTCCAGGACCTAAGCGCCCAGACCAGAGGGATACGTGTCTGCATGACTTCACTTTCCTTCCTCATTAACCCTCGGGGAGGTGCCTGTTTTTAATTAGCTGTGGTTCAAAACCATCCATCCAGGCTCGCACGTGGCACCCCCTCCCCCAAATTTATCCAAAGACAAAGGAAAACAGCGTGGAACACTTTGGAGAGGCCCCGTCGACATCCATCTGCTGCAGCTGTGTGTTCTCCCATTAAACCCTTCTCATAAATAGCGCCGGATCCCGCAGTCTTTCACCAAATGTTTTTTGAACTCTTTTTATTAATAACAAATTGGAATTCATTGCTGTCTGAAATCAGCCCTGAGTGCTCCCACCTGTGCACCCCTTAGGCAAGAGATGGGGCCACCCTACACCTAACACCTGTCCACATGTTTTGGGCGATGCTGGGCGCTTCCCCCAACCATCTACCCCTTGGTGGTTGACTATGGATGGAGCTGGCTCAAGTAGTTGAGGGAGGATAGGTTGTCCCCACCCAGGGACCAGGGGCAAATCTCACCCCTGCCCCTTGATCTTGTTCTGCCAATGTAAAATGGAGATGTTATAGTTCCTATCCCATAGCAATGTTGTCAGTGGTGAGGCTAGATCGTGGACAGGACCTCACCAACCACCACCATATACAACCTGGTCCTAAGACTCTGGCCCACTGAGCTCTGCAACGTGCTCACTGTGATATCCAAGGAAGGACCATGTTTCTGAGACCCAATTATGATGATAAGAATGTGATTTTTTTTTATTAAGGTATAATTGACATACGATGTTCTATTAGCTTCAGGTGCATATCACAGTGACTCGATATTTTTGTACATTACAAAATGATCCCAGCAGTAAGTCTAGCTACCATCTGTCACTATACCAAGTTATTACAATATTGTTGACTCTATCCCCTACGGGATAATTACATTTTAATGAAAAATAAATAAAATACTTATAGAAAGCTCTCAGCCAGTGCCGTGCACATAGGAGGCAATGAATAAAGGATAGATTTTTAAAAAGTTTTGTGATGGGCATGCATGTTCTTAAAGGAGTGCACTCTCACTGCAGGTAGACACCCAGCTGATGAATCAACATCTGCCCAAGGTCACTCCTCACCTTTTCAGATATCATATGCAGAAATGAGCTGGAACAGAGGCTTACTGGCCTCCAAATGAGGTCTCCGCTTCTTCTTCTGGTCACAGAAACTTGAAGTTATTGTGGGCTTACAGTTGCCCAACGACACATTTCCCAGCTGCTACTCAGTCATCACCAGTGAGGGCGTCTGGGTGGGTCTGTTGGTTGAGTGTCCAAGTCTTGGTTTCCTTTCAGGTCATGATTTCATTGTTATGAGATCGAGTCCCACATCAGGCCCCACTCTCTGCAGAGTGGGCTGGAAATTCTTTCCCCTCCCCCCTCCCCCTCTGCTCCTCCCCCCACTTGCATGTGCACTCTCTCTCTCTAAAATAAATAAATTAAGTATCTTTAAAAAAAAAAAAATCACTGGTGAAAGGTGACCAGAAGTACCACATTACTAATTGAAAGAGAAAACATTGTCCTTCACAGAATCTCCCCTTCCAGGGCGTGGAACATGGTGACCCAACTTTGGTCACACCGATGAGCACCACATTTGAGGGGATTGCCAAGCACAAGAGAAAAGGAGCTAAAGACCCAGTATGACCTCATGAGGCAGAGCTTCTTGCTCTCCTTCTCCCACCCACTTACTTCAGGGCTGTTCTTTGAGAAAGGGGAAAAAAAACAAACTCATTTTTCTCTTCTTGAAGTCATGGTAGTTCTGGGCTTCTTAGTTACCCCTGCTTGGTTCATATTCTAATACATGGGCAAGGATGGTCAGCAGAGGAAATGGTCTGTGGGACTCCCCTGCTTCCTGCCCCTTTAATTATACCCAGAGGAAAGGTCTCGTCCTTCCTCCCTTCACTTCCCATCACCTGCCCGCCCTCACTTCACTCTATTCCTTTATGGTATCATAAAGTCAGTTGATTTCACTCAAAAATGTGTTCTCCTTATGCACAAACATTTCTTATTTGTCCCCTCCTTTATTCTTATTTCCTTCATGGCTATCCCTGCCCAGCTTAAAGTCAATTTCTCTGGCTCATTTGCTGTTTCTTTCTTTTCCTACATCTCATTCATATTGACTGCCTTGCCTCTTCCCATCACATCACCTCATTTTTTTGTTTTATAAGACAAAGCCAGAGGCAATTAAAGCCCATAAGGGTGAAAAACAACATTGGTAATGCACCCGTAACAAGAAAACAAGGAGCTATGTGCTGGACAATAGCTCACAGACTTGTAATGACAGGAAGGCTCTGGAAGACCCCGAGATGGTAATTTCCCAACAGGACATCACTGGCCATAGGGAGGTGACATGAGGCCACATCACATCAGGACAGGCTACATCACTAATAACCAGAATGGAAATGCAGGTCTGCTGTCTTCTGGTCAAGTCTGGGGTTCTCCAGCGTGTGCCTTGGCTCTGCTAACCAGACAGGTTCTCCTCATTCTACGTTCTCTTCTGTGGAAACTCACTTCCCCTTAAGACAGAGGACCAAAGCAACTTGTTCTATATTGTGCCTTGGACCAGGTCTCAAAACCATGTCAGTGGGGCCATTATGAATTGGGCAGGGTCTTCATTGCCCATCAGAATATCCACTCGCCCTGACAGAGTCCCTAGCTGGTGGAAGTTCTTTGAAGGCTTCTTAATTATTTGCAGCTTTTAGCGCAGTGCTAAGAAAATAGTATAAACTCAATAAAGGCTTAAGGATTGATTTTCAGTTCCTACAGAGAACTTTTCTTGGCTCGTTTTTGTAGTTTTCTGATTCTCTTGTGCACTTGCCCTCTGCCCCCATCTCTGACAAGGCCTTTTGAATTCCCACTTCCTGCTGAGTACACAGGAAGTTCTCTTTTGACTCATGAACCCCCCTTTGCCATCCATGCTGCATGACTCAGCACCTTCTCATATAATCAAGGCTCATTGGCTTCTTCCCTTCCACAACACTGGCTTCTTCCACTCGACCATAAGCCACTTCCCTTTGTGAACGGTATGGTCAGACACGCCTCTGAACTGGAACACTAACATGACTTACCAACAGCTCTCAGACACGAGGGACCATTTTCCTATGGTGATATCCCCCCTCCCCCTCCTGTTTGAAGCCACTTCACCTTCTCCATCCAGGACACACTCCAAGGAAAGGTCAACTACAAGGGCTCCTACCCGTCATCTCTGCCCCACAGAGCCAAGCTGAGCACTCATTAGTACTCTGAATCCCCTGCTGGCCTACTTCAATGGATGCCATATTTGTAGCCAGAAATTTTCCTTCCTTACATTAATCCTGTGTTGAATATTCTCAAAGAATGTCTGAAAGGTGGGTCTTCATCTCCATAGGAATGCTCTTTATGACATTTTTACCTCCAAACAATTGTTAGCCTAAAACTACACATTGTCTTTCATGAGTACTATTTTTAATTTGCTTTCTTAGATTAGGGAAATGGGAATGTAAAGGATATAAGGAAGATAGATAGATACATAGATAGACAGAAAGACAGTCATAGATAGGCAGATAGATAGATGATGGATAAATTGATGGATGGATGGATGGATATGTAGGTAAGTAGGAAGATACAGACATACATAAATACATACATGCACACATATCTACATACATAGATAAGCAGATAGAAAGATTGATGGAGGATGGATAGATATATAGATATGCAGATAGATACATAGGTAGATGAGTGGATAGATAGAGAGATAGATAGATAGATAGATATAAATATCAAGCATTCTAGGCCATCCAGCCATGTCTACAATGTGGGGAAAACTCCTGACTCTCGGTGAGATGATGTTCCTGCCTTAGTGGCTAAGCTGGCTCCTGACAGGGCCCTGAGCACCACCCCACTCAACCTTGTGGGGATCCATTTGCAGAAGGCTGAGAATTTACAAGCCTTAAATTCTATTTCCAGAACAGATACATAAGCTTTACTGCCATGCTCACTGCCCCCCAACTCCATACTACACAGGTGGTGAACACCTGCATCCCCATCTCATGTCCGTCTGCCTAAGCAGGGTCTACAGTGTATCATTCATGATCTAGTTAGGGGTCAGAACCATGCCAGTCATCTGACAGAGAGAGCTGAATGCGAGCCTTGAACTAGGGAACCTAAAGAGCAAGAAGAACATTACAGAGTTGGCAATGCAAGTAAAGACAGGACTATCGCCACCACTCAAGCTGGAGGAGCCCAAAGAGGTGGTTGGAATCATTCAGATTTAGGATCTTGAGGGAAAGACCTGTGGAGTCTGGTCTCAGCCCTTGGAGAAAGAGTACTACTCAACTTTATATATCTTCTTTATATCAACCAGTGCTGGTATCTTGGGGGTTGGGGACTGGGGGCCTGGGGACCTGGGGAGCCGCTCTCTAGAGCTCCCCATGAGTAGTGCTTCACAGAGATTCAACATAAAAACACGTGTGGCTTGCCAAGGCTGATTGCACACCTCACAATGTGGAGTTGAGAAGGTAGCATTTACTGCTTAGATGCAGCGACTTCCTAGCTAACATATCTGGGGAGCCCGTGGTTCCCACCCCCAGCAGCTGTCTCCCACAAGGGCCTCTCCAAGTCCTTTGAGATAAGAAAACCAAAAGGTCACCTACTTGGAACACAAAAGGTGAAACTGGAGATGGTGAACTTTGCCAAGTAGAAGAGATGAACAGAGAACTAGAATAAAATGAGGTCAAAGCACACGCAGCTGGATTTGGGCAGGAACAGAGCGTGAGGGCACAAGACCGTGGCCATGAGTAGGGGTGGTCTCCCTGCTCCTGGTGAAGAGACAGACACCTGAGTTGATTTAGGCAGAGGATCAGAACAGATACCTTTGACTAAGGCCTCAGACCATACTCACCACTAACATTTATAACCCCCTTTCTTTGTCCTCAGGCACCTGCCCTAGAAAGTAACTGGCAGGTCTGTGTGGTTCTCTGAACTTTCATTCCTTCCAGGAGGTATAAATATTCCATGAAACCTGTCTATGTGCAGATGCAGGGACCAGAAGGGATCTCTCAGTGGTGCCTGGACATGATATCAAAAGGTAGAAAGTATTAGGAAATAGAGCGAACTCCTTTGCTTGCCAAAAATGGAGGTTCCCAGAGATTTCAGGGCCTCTGTGAAACTGCTTGGTCTGTGGGGGAAGGAGGCAATCGAGGGGCATGAAGAGAGGAATTCACACCACGACGTTTAATCATTTTACCATAAATCCAATAAAGGAGCATCTGTAGAGGACCTCCCATGTGCTAGGCAGGCAAGGGGGTCAAAGACACAATTTCTGATCCAAAGGACATTGGCATTGCTCGTTCAGCAAATATCTGTTGAGCCCCTGCCTTACTCAGCAACTGATTCAGGCTGAGAGCTTATGACTAGTAAGAAAGACATGGGGAATACACTGCCGGGAGATACACACACAAATAAATTAATCACTAGTAGGAAATTCTGGTAAGTGGTAATAAGGAAACAAATAGAGGGAAGTCTACCAGGGCAGAGGGCTGCTTTGGATGAAATCCACAAAGAAGGTCTCCCTGGGAGGAATTATTTAATCTGGACACCTGCCAGGTAGAGGGCAGGGAGAGGAGGAGAGAGAGACCACTCAAGGCAGAAGAAGCGACACACACAAAAGGCCAGAGGGTACAAAAAGTTATCCTATTTGAGGACCTAAGGGAGGCTGCATGGCCAGGGTATCATGAACAAGAGGAGAGAGGGGAATGAGGACAAGCAGGAGAGGAAGGTAGAACCCACATCAATCGGTTGAACTTTATGTATTAAGGAGATTATACTCGGGTTACTGGAGGAAAACAGATGGCAGGGAGATCAGCAAGGAGACTGGGCCATAAAAGAGATTTCAGCAGTTTGGATTACGGGGGAGCTGGAGAGAAATGGAGGCATGAAAGAGATTTTGAAACAACTGAACTTGCCCACGGGCAACACGGGGGTGTGAGAAATCAAAGAAAAGTCGGAGTTTCTTGGAGACAAGCTTCGGAAAGAAGCTACACATGCGCGAGGCGGTTAGCAAGAGATTCGTGCGAGTTCGAAACGACAAGGCAGATGCCGCAGATGGGTGGTGGACACCTGATTTCCACCTGCACAGTGACTGTGGTGAGAGCTGTCCGTCACCCAACACGGAGGGTTCCAAGGGTTGTTTCGTGGCAGTTATGAGCAAGGGTCTGGATGAAGACTGGCATGGCTTGGGAGGAGAGAGGGATATCTTCCAGGCATGAACAGAACTGCAAAGCAAAACAGAGGGGACGGTGAGTGAACACATTTGCCAAGAATGCAGCGCAAGCAGGAAGGAACGGGGAAGGCAAACGGAGCTGATGCTCCACGTGGCCCCACCTGGGAGAAAGTCCGCTTTTACCCAATGTCACCCAAACACGCTGTCTGCTTGGGGGACTGATGTGTGTCCTAGGCTGTACAGAGCATGGTGTCTACCCTGGGCTCTCGGGGGTGGGCTGAGCAATGTCCAGAGACGCAAAGACGTATCATTCATGCCGTCCAATCTGTGAGCGATGTGCAGGTACTGACGGCTGATCTGCTAAAGGCCAGTGAGAAGGGCAGCTGGTGTGGCTTTGCGGTCAGTGGTTAGATCTCACTGATATGAATGGCAGTAGCAGAGCCCCATGGGCTCCCCAGTGCACAGGTGCAATGCTCCCTCCTCCAAGAACAGGCCATTCCTTCCACTGTCTCCTCCTCCTTAGTGACTATAGAGAGTCTGGAGCTGGGTGTCGTCTTTCCTCCCGACCCCTTCTCCATCTTCAAGGGCAAGATCAGGCCAACTCCTGCTCATCATTTTTGTGTGGCCCACAAACTAAGAATATGTTTTGTGTTTTTTAAATGGCTGTAAAAATTGAAAGAAGAATAATATTTTGTGACACACGAAAATTACATGAATTGAAATTTCAGTGTCCGTAAAATTCTGAGTGAACACAGCCGCTCGCTCATTTCCATATCATCTACATCTGTCTTCACATGAGGGTGATGTAGTTAGGACCTACAGAGCCTAACATATGGACTATCCAGCCTTTTACGGACAAGGTTTGATGGCCCTTGTTTTAAGCAGACAGACAGCCCTTACTGGATAAGAGGAAGGTACGTGAGCACAAAAGGTAAGCACACCAGAACCTTAACATCAGAGCCAAGCCAAGAAATTATTTGGATTTGATTCATCATCACTAGGCATCTACACCCAGCTTTGAACTTTGAGAGGCATGGCCAAATGGTACCTTACGCATGACAGTTTGGGTTTACACACACTGTATTCGGCATCGTATCAGGAGGAGGAAAAATAATTTTTTTTAATTTCTCTTATGATTTTATTTATTTATTTGACAGAGAGAGAGATCACAAGTAGGCAGAGAGGCAGGCAGAGAGAGAGGAGGAAGCAGGCTCCCCACTGAGCAGAGAGTCCGACACGAGGCTCTATCCCAGGACCCTGGGATCATGACCTGAGCCGAAGGCAGAGGCTTTAACCCACTGAGCCACCCAGGCGCCCCGGAAAAAATAATTTCTTAAAAAAACCACCTGCTAGATAGGCACCTGGTTGACTCAGTCGGTTGAGCGTCCAACCCTTCATTTTGGCTCAGGTCATGATCTCAGGGTCCTGGGATCCAGCCCTGGGTTGGGCTCCTCGCTCAACCCAATTGAGTCTTACTCAAAATTTCAAATCTCATATCCACTTCAAAGTTCGTCACCTTCTCTCACAGCATGATCTGCTAGTTCCCTCTTCCTCACCTTTTTTCCCACTCTGTCTTCGGGCTCTTCCGTGGTTTGGGTGGGATTGGAGGTGGGGTGGGTGGAGATGTGTGGAAAAGGAGCAAAGGTCTCTATGCCTAGCTCTTGTCCTTACCTGTGAGGTCGTCCATGGAGCAGGAGTTAGGGGGATGGGTGAACCCAATGGTGGGTATTAAGGAGGACACGGATTGCACGGAGCACTGGGTGTTATACGCAAACAATGAATCGTGGAACGCTACATCAAAAATAATGATGTACCCTGTGGTGACTAAGACAACATAAAAAAAAACTCCATGTAACAAAAATCACATTGTCTTAGGGATTTTAGTATACCCCCTGCAGGGACCCTCTAAAATCTTTAGCGGCATCTTCTGGTTGCTGTCAAAGACTTATTAACCAGGCTTTTTCTTGAAGAGCTATTCTTGGATATGATTCCGTCCAATTATTTTGAGAAGAGTATTAGATTTGCCTCTCGGTACTTTTTTCCCAGAGTGGGGATTAGGGAGCTGTATTGGGGAATAATATTGATTTATCCAAATGGATTTGCTTTTGGAAGGTGAAAATAATCCCATAATAGTGCCGTGTAAATATGGACGAGCAATTGACCATGTAATTAACTACCCATCCTTTTTGCTGTGTCTTCTGGTAAATCCTCATTATAACTCGGTGCATTGTGTGACTGGCAAGGAGTTCTCAGGATACTCCTTTTGCATTTCCTTCAAAATCAGACAGTCATCATGAAATGGATTTTTTGGGAGAGAGCCTCTCCTTATCCCAGGGACCCACTCCTCAGTGCCCATGTGGACATTCCCTGCTCTGCCAGGCATCTCAATGACTTCCACCAGCCTTGTCTTGTTTCAAGCAGATCATCCCATGACAGTGGAAGCGAAGGCTAGCTTTCTACATCGGCGCCCTAGGAAGGAGCCAGAGGAAGTGGGGGGCAGCAGGCTGTAGATCAAGGAAATAAGCTAGGACCAGGAGGACCAGGAGAGGCCTGAAGACAGGCTCGGGAACAGGCACCTGAGGAGTGGGACAAGGTGGAGGACAGGGCTAAATGCCGATCCTCGGGATAAGGTAGACGTGGCCAGAATCTGCATGGTGAGGTACATTCAGGGTCTGACAGGGCCTTTAAGTGAGTTATCCAAGCCCGAAAAAGTCAGGTACTTGGAGGTTAAAGCAAGAACTAATACCAAAATGCGGAGAAATGAACCATGCGGTGGGAACCTCAATATAATGTCCCTATAATGTCCATGCAACATTGACTGTGTGTCTCTCTAGTTGTACCTTATCAGCCTCCCGCCTAACTGTATTTACCACTGATGATCCTGAAGTTTAGATCAGTAGGACAATAGAGTTGATGTGGAAATGCCCCTTCTGCTGGGGGAGCAAAGCAGAAATCAGGGCATTCTTGTGCCAGGAGCTGCTTGGGTTCTGCATGTGGACACGGTTCTGCTTGGGTTCTGCATGTGGACCTCCAGCCAAACCAACGGGGCCTTCCTGCCCTTCTTCTTTGCCGTGCCTTGCATCCCATCTGGCCATGGCCATGGCCTCCTTCCAGGATTTCTCTGCTCATACTCAGGCTTTGGCTTAGGTCAGCCACCTACCGTGTCCTGAAACCCCACCTCTAATCCAAGTCTTCTCCACAAAGATGGTCTGTTCTAACGGCAGGTGTTGAACCCAGAGTTATCAAAAAAAAGAAAGACCAAAGTCAAATCTCAATTGGCAAACTCCACAGAAGAATGTAGAGGGAATACATAACACATTTTAGGAAGATTTCTACTTAAAATGATTTTCTTTTTTAATTTGGGCCTTATCTAATTCAGTTGTGTGGAATACCTCTTTCCCTGGCCACCTGAGATAAATGAGCTGTTTCTGTGGTTAGAAGAAAACATACACAGGGAACAAGTATTTGAAAAACTTGTCAACTTGTTGGCTTTGCCCAACAGCAAGGACATTTATTTTCTCTAGACATTTCTTCTGAGTTTATCCCAAATCCAAAGAATGACTTAATTTGATACTAGGAAAGATGTAAGAATTTTTATCAACAAGAACTCTCCATTTGTTTTTTGGGGTGTTGAGTTTGAGAAGTTCTTTATAGATCCTGGACACCAGCTCTTCATCTGTAGTGGCATTTGCAGGAGTTCCTTCTGGCTGACGCCTATGTCCTCTTATCACTCATCACTTTTTGAGAACTTTTTTTTTCTTCTTATTCTCTTGTTCAAGGAGTTCCTCCTATACTTCCCTTGCTCTAGCTCTGGAACCAGATACTTTTCTCAAGGTCAAGCTGCATCAGTATTATAACCTTGAGCTTCCCTTCTTCTGGGTACTCACCTAACTTCCCCAAGCCCTACGTGCTCTTCTTCAGGAAGGCAGCTGAGTCCCATCGATTGTGGACCAGAGAGCTGCAGTCTGATCTGAATTCGGCCACCTGTGAGCTGTGGGAGTTAGGGCAAGTCCCATACATACCCTGAGTTTAACGTCCTCATCCAAAAAATTGGAGTAGGAATAACTCCATGTTGTTGCTAAAGGTAACAGAGATAAGGCTTTTGAAACACTGAGATGCAGCCTTTAGCTTTAAAAGGGCTTTGACAATTTCAGGGGTGCCTGGGTGGCTCAGTCGGGTAAGTGTCCAACTCTTGATTTCAGCTCAGGTCATGATCTCAGGGTCATGAGATCGAGTCCTGCTTCAGGCTCTTGCTGAGTGTGGAGCTTGCTTAACAATCTTCCTCCCCCTCTGCCACCACCCCTTGCTCCGCTCGTCCTCTCTCTCTCTCTAAAAATAAACAAATAAGTAAATAAAAAGGCTTTGATATTTCAGTACATGCTGCCAACAAGGAATGCCTTGAGTGCTTCTTGGCCATAGATTGCAATGAGCTTCTCTGCTCATAATCAGCCATTTACAAATGCGATGTTTTCTTAACACTTTTCATGTGTCCACTACACAAGATATTTGCTGGCACACAGAGAGGGAGTCGGACAACTTGGACAAATGAACCAGATAAGGCACGCAGGTCAATGACAACACTTCCTCTTTGTCATTCACGCTCTGATGCTACAGCAGGATAAGCTTAACCCTTGGCAAGATTCAGTTTGCTCAAGAATGCTGGCATAGGTCCTCCCCCACCCCCCCACCCCCGCCAAGCAACCCCAGCCTTTTGGTTGTTTTCTTTCCTATTAAGAATGTGCACACGGAGGAGTCAAGGACTTCACAAAGAAGCTGTGAGGCCTCTGCTCCCTCTGCAGGGAGTCCCTGCAGGGAGTCTCTGTAGGGAGCCCTGAGAGCCTTCCACATGATGACTAAGGCAGGACCAGGCTCCAGGCACCTGCAGGAGAGCAGGGACCAGCCTTCCTTTACAGACATGGGGATGGTGTCTTACCAGAGTGGTGCGTTAGACAGAACCCACTTGGAGCCAGTCAGGGTTGGGGTCAAACCCTGCACCCCTCTTATCACGAGCGTCCCTCGGTTCCCTAATCTGTAAAATGGGAATATTTGCTGTGTGACGGGGATTTCCAGATTTGAAATGGTAAAGTTCTTGGCACACAGTGAATATACAACAAATGAAGCTAAGATTGTTCTCATCTGATGAGAAACAAATGTCCTGAAGAAAGAAAGCTCTGCCCTTTCATATTGATCTACTCAAAATGCCATCATATCTATACATGCAAATGAGCAGCCGAGAGTTCTAGCAGTGGCAAAACATACAGGTCTACCCCGGTAGTCTGATGAAGGACCCAGGTTGAGCCAACGAAGTCCCCCTTATCTTTGTCCTTTGGCTTTCCAAATCGCCAGCGCAGATCATTCTGTTTCCTCGCTCAGGTGTTCTGGAGTTGGCACACACAAAAAAAGCACGTAATAAAATAATTCTTTGAGACAAGTTTAGAGAGAAGCTTTCCCAGAAGACAGGATCCTGGCTTTGAGTCACATAAAGTGTGTGCTTTGTCAATAACACAAGAAGCAAAGGCATGAATGAATTTTATTTCGTTGGACAAGCAGTTCAGAATACAGATAAGGCCAGGCGAGCCGCTAAACTCTTAAATAAATGTTTTAGCACTATCTAAAAAGAAAGACTGCAATTGATTCCAATCTTTCGTGACAGAAAATCAGTTCTCTTAAAACTCCTGGGGCAGCAAACAGTAACAAAAATGTCCTGTTTCTAATAAGAGTCGGAAAGGGTTGCAAAATAAAACATTGTCAGTGGAAACCTACAGGCTGCAATTAACATGCACAAAATTTCCCCAGATGCCTCCCTTCTCTGTCCCTCATGTCTCAAAGAAAGGAAAAGAAAAAAAAAAACAAGCTAACTGTGATTTGTGATTTGTAATTTTATAAAACGATATTTTCTAATTATCCGTAGGGCCTTTCAATGTTTCCGAAGATACGGGAAGAGATATTTTAATCCCAAACAAGGCCAAGTTGGATTGCAAGGATAGTACTAACATCCCAGCCGTGATTGCTACTGAGGTTTTAGGATGCGAAGGGATTTTATTTTATTTAAACAGCTTAACACTTGCTAAGATCTATGTATATCCAACATCTGCTGGATTCGGGGTTCTCTGAGCGAGCATGCATCACAACACCTGGAGAACTCATGAACATGCAGACCTCTGGGCCCTGCCCCCAGAATATCTGACTCAGGGGGTCTGGGTGGGCCTGAGAAGCTGCATTCCTTACAAGTTCCCAGATGATACTGACGTTGCTGGTCTTAGGCAACCCACTTTGAGAACCACAGACAACTTTTGCTGAAAAGAATGAGAACTCACCACCAGAAACAATAATGTAGGAGAGAAGATCATGTTTCTTGCATTACCAGCTTCTCTATTGGATTGTCCTTTTTGTTTCTTAGGATAGAGTTTAACTGTCTCATCGAATGTCTTAGGAGTGTGGTTATGGGTTTTCTAACAGCCTCTCCACCAGCTCCCTGGACTCTCTGGTCCTCTGGGACCACACCAATGGCTCTGACATCCAGCTCTAACCAGGCCTCAGCCCTGCTCAAACCCTCTGTGGCTAGGCATTGCCTGTGGAATGCGATGAAGGCTTCCAAGCATGACATTCAAGGCTTTCCTCCATCACGTCCCATCACCTTGTGGGGCTCACTTCCCTTCTGACCTTCCCACCAACTTACAGTAACTTACATGCCCTTGCCAGACAGAGGGTCAACATAATCCTGAGTAAATAGGTGAATAAAACTGTATCAAACCCAAAGCAGGGTGTTTGTTACATACCAATACCTGCTCACTCACATCTACATGTCCCAGAATAGGCCCGGGGACAGTAGTTCCGTGTGGGCTCCCGGGTTCCAAAGATGAGATGGTTGGCTGTCCCTTCCTAAACATCTCCCTTCGAGAAGCCTCCCTGCCACCATGTGCTGGATCCCTTGCTGTGGCAAGTGACAAATCTAGCTTTGTTCCCTGCAGGGACATTCCTGGTTTTCTTTGGCTGCTGGCCAACAACAGTAGGTAGGGTTATGTCACTCCGATGGAATGAAATAAATCAGAGGAAGGTGTGATTATCACAATGGGATGGTAATGTGAATGATTAGGAGTTCATGCGCACAGTCAGTTATAGATTTAAAGTTTCTTGAGTGACAAAGGTATGGAGATGTAGAGGCTTGTTCACACCACTTATTCCCATCTGGATATCCCAGATGGAGGTAGAGTGTCCCATGCCCCAGCATTCCCATGAGAATCAGAAGTGCTCTGAGTGAGGATTCCCAGATTAGAAGAACTTTCCAAGGCTTGGGCACAAGGTTTATGCCCTCCTAAACTCCCTCCCTCATGATCACCTAAGGGTAGCAGATACGCACCTATCACCCTGCCTGCCCCCCATGTGCAATTAACTGAAGCACAACCACCTCCCCTCCCTAGATCCTGAGGATCTGCATCACCTAATTGGGTAGGTGATGCAGAAGCCAGTTTCCCAGGCATAGCCTCCCCCAGCACACCCCAGGTTCTGAGCTACATGAGATCCATTCCTATAACATACCAAATCCTTAGCACAATGCCTAGCACATAGTAGAAACTCAATAAATTTTGTTACTCCTCCTCATCCTAAAACCCTACCATCTTGTAAGAGCCACTCAACTGGCATCTCATGAAAAAAACACCTCCATCCCTACCCCAAAAGCACACAGGAAACTCTCCCTTCTTGAGAGCCCTACCCAATGCTGAGTGGATAGCTCCCTTGTCCCATCTCACTCTCTGGGGACTTGACCTCTACCATGACTGTTAACCCCTTGACTCAAGACCCTGCATCACCCATGTTGGCACTTCACGTTGTGCCTGATGTGGACCCTGCATCTCAGAGATGCTAGTCATTATATGGCAGACACTGTTGTGTAATTTTAGAGCCAAAATGCGATGCTTTGAGTTATGCATTCTGTTAGCCAGAAGCAGTTTACTACTTTTATCCTAAATAGGATCCACTAAAACCAACAAGAACAGATTTCATAAAATCAAAAATTGGACAGGCATTCCCCTTTTCCTCTCAACAGGCTTCTCAAACACTCAGACTTGGATGGGTTTTTTTAATACCTTTTTTTTTTCTTACATAGAAATAAACCAGTGGGTTCCTCCAGGTTTGAAAATAAATTCACTGAAGGCTTAAATCCACTGACCCTAATAAATTTCTTTTCTCTGAGGAGTGATATTCATAGTGGAGATAATTGCTGATAACCCTAAGTGATTCACTTCGGTACGGCATCTGGAAGGTGGTGGTAGGTGATATTTCAATTTTTGCAAACCCAGGACTAAGATCACAGAATGGTTTTATTTTTTCAAGTGTTCTTCTGTGTCAAGCCATGGGTCAAATGCCATAATCTGGCACTCTGAATAAAATTTAAATCACGGCATTGATTATTGTAACAAGATGCAGATGTTAATTTCCTAAACAGTTTAAGGCTTTTGTTTCACAAAATTTGGAGCTGTGTTGTAGAAGAAGGAGCTCAACACTCAGTGTCAGGAGATGACAGTCCCCAGGAGTGAAAGCATAGAGAAGTGACTTATCTTTCCATCCCTCCAAAATAGAGGGGATAATAATAGGCACCTCACATGGTTCTTCTAGGAATTAAGTACCCCAGGAGTGCTTAGTAAGCCATAGAGTGCTTCATAAATGTGAGTTACTACTGCAGCTCTTCATAGAGACATCATCTGAGAAAGGATGGGAGGTGCTCAGAGACCATCTCATCCAAAACATGGTGGTTACACTAGAGGAAATCGAGCCCAGGATGGCCATTACTTGTTTGAGAGTACAAGGGCCAAAAGACTATCCTGCCCCTCTTTCTGCAACAGAAATGAGCACAAACCTAACTTACCATCCTTTATTAATATTTTTAACCCAGGGACACTTTTTTGGGTTCAGTTCTATCTCCCCAAAAAATATATGCTGGAGCCCTTAAACCCAGTCCCTTAGGTTATGATGTTACCTGGAGACAGAGTTTTTACAGAAGTGATCAAGTTGAGAGAAGGTCATTAGAATGGGCCCTAATCTCGACCACTGTTGTCCTTATAAAAATGGAAGGTTGACCACAGAGACAGGCACACACACAGAGAGAAGACCACGTGAACATGAAGGCAGAGACAGGGTGATGTATCCATGAGTCGAGGAATGCCCAAGATTGTCAGCAAACTGCCAGAAGCTAGGAGAGAGGCATGGAACAGAGTCTCCCTCACTGCTCTCAGAAACAACTCTGTGGACACTTTGATCTCAGACTCCCAGCCTCCAGAACTTTAAGACCACAAATATCTCTTTTCTAAGCCACTCAGTTGGTGATACTTTGTTATACCAATCCTTGCAAACTAATATAAACACCATGTTCTTTAATGCATGAACTTGATATAAATGTTCTTTGCACTTGGCGCATTTTGAAAAGGTTTATCTCCAAAACAAATTTCAATACCCTTCCTCTCATTTTATCTTCACAAGATGCCTATGAGGTAAATAGTACTAACATTCCAGTTTTATAGATATTCCTCATATGAACCATTTATATTCTGCTGCATACAGAACATAATTGGAGGAGACAAAATAAAGGTTTTAATACAAATAAAGCACAAAGTAATTCTTAAATTAAAAAAAATAAAGAAAAACCTAACTTGACAAAAGAAATGGGATAGGGATTAAATCATGAGGACAGATACATGGCATCAGAAAAATCACAAGAACTGATCATAAGTGACAGATTTCAGTTCCAGGAATTAAGGCCGAAGGGGAAAGAACAATGTGTTATAATAATAACTATAACCCAAAGTAGTATTTCATCTCTTTTTGAAGATTTATTTATTTATTTGAGGGGGTGCAGGGAGAGAGAGAGAGAGAGAAGCAGCTTCCCACAGAGTGTAGAGCCCAATGTGGGACTGAATTTCACAACTGTGAGATCACACCCGAGCCAAAATCAAGAGCCAGATGCTCAACCAACTGAATCCCCCAGGCACCCCTCAGCCCTTTTTAGATTATCTTATTTACTTCTGATAAGATCTTTGCACCCCATGTTATTAAGATCCTCATTTTACAGATAAGGAAATGAGAACTAGGTTATGTAGTTTGCCCAAGACCATAGAACTAGTAAGTGGTGGCTCCTAGATGACTCAGGCTAACTTGACCCTGAGTTAAATGGGTCATGAGTCCTTATATAAGGGACATGGAACACCATGTCCCAAGAATAAAGAAACCAAGAACTGTCCCACCAAGAATAAAGCCAATCACAGTCCTACCTAAAATGCCCAGATATTTTACCTTAATTTATCCACAGCAAACACTCACTGAATATGTGCCATGCATTTGGTGCATTGTGGGTATTTAATACAATGTGTCAAATGTAAAAGGCAAAATGATCACGAGTGTGCTGGACACTGGCTATCAGGAGGTAAACAACATGTCCTCTTTTCCAACAGAGTAAGAAAGAAAGACAGGAAGGAAATAATTTGATTGCAGTGGGCTGAGTGTATTCATAAATGCATGTGCTAAGAACAGGAGCATCTCCAAGGAGAATATGACCCATCAAACCACCGAAGGCTGGGTTCGGAAGATGAACAGATGCTCCACTGTGAGCTTTCGGGAAATGGCACAGTCAAGAAGGAGGGAAGAGAATGAGAAGATGCATGGAAAGAGAAGAAATACCGCAAGTACGGGACCCCTAATGGTAACAGCAGGTGGAAGTTACGGTGGGGCAGGAGATGCAACCTGAAGGTAGGCAGGGTCACGCCAAGAAGGGTTTTCTGTGGCACATAGCTACCTAAACATTCCTGAGAATGATTTTCCTTAAAAAATTCAAGTGGCAGAATTCCAGTCCTTTTGCTGATTAGCTTCCTATCACTACCATAACAAATCATTGCCAACTTGGTGACCTACAATAATACGAATTTATTATCCCACAAGTCTCAAGGTCAGGAGTCCAACATGGGTCTCCTTGGGCTAAAGTCATGGTACCCTCAGGTTTGCGTTCATTTCTGGAGACTTTGGAGAGAACCAATCCCCTTGTCTTCAGCAGTTCTTGAGGCTGTGCATATGATTTGGCTCATAGACCCTTCTCCCATTGTCAAAGAAGGCAACATCAGGCCAAGCCCTGCTCCTATTTTTACCTCTTTGGTTCTCTCTCTTTGCTTCCCTTTTCCACATTTAAGGACCCTTGTGATTACATTGGACCCACCCAGATAACCCCAAGAGAATCTCTGTAGCTGAAGATCAACTGGTTGGTAACCTTAATTCCACTGGCACACTTTCCCATGCAACATAACGTAGTCACAGGTTCTGGGATTCGGATATAGACATCTTGTGGGGGAGGCACATATTTCTGCACATTGCACCTGTAGTATGACATTCCAGAAAAGGCATTTTTGTCTCTCTGGGTCATGTTCCAGAGATCTCCCAGTTCTAGGGAAATCAATCCATTTTGTCTTTCATGGGGCACATGTTTTGCCTCTAAAGTTTTTAGTTGACTAATTGCTGCCAAGGTCTTAAAAAAATCTTCGTGGCCGTGTGCTTTTTGGGAAAAGGTCCTTAAAAGGAATTTCTAAACCAGCTCTTTTTACATGCCATAAACCAGGGACACAATAACGGGTTAGCCAAAAACTCAGTCCTACCAGTTTTGCTGAACAAACGGTTTATTTCAATGTGCAAAGCTTTCCCAAAACTCAGCTATCTGTAACTCCAAAAAGATGGCTCCAAAGAAATACAGTTTTATGGGATCTCAATTTTGATTTTCCCACCAAGGTTGGTGTTCTCTAGCCAAGGCAGAAGAATGAAGAAAATGATGTCCCAAAGGTTTATCAGCAGATATCTTCAATTCTAATCCAAAACAACACTACATCTGACCCATTGAATGATTTCCTTTTCAACTTGTTATCAATTCACTTTAACAGTCCCAGTGAATTCCACGACAAAAAAAAACCTGTAATTTAATCTTTACCAAGATACCAGGACACACATTAGCAATTCTAATATTGGAATTAGAAAGTTGGACTTCTCTTTCTTCTCTAGGATGGGTGCCGATTGATTGGTTGGCCTGAGCTGAGCTCAGGCAAGGCAACTTGATGAAGAGAAGAGATGGCCTTTAAATGCAGAACTTGGGCGGTGACGGGGTGTCTCAGTGGGTTAAGTGTCTAACTCTTGATTTTGGCTAAGGTCATGATCTCAGGGTCCTGAGATCAAGTCCCGCATCAGGCTCCATGCTAAGTGGGAAGTCTGCTTAAAGATTCTCTCTCTCTCTCCCCCGTCTCTCCCCCAATTCATGTGCACATGCCCATTCTCTCTCTCTCAAGTAAAGAAATAAATCTTTAAAAAAAAAAAATAAATGCAGGGGCGCCTGGGTGGCTCAGTGGGTTAAAGCCTCTGCCTTCAGCTCTGGTCATGATCCCAGGGTCCTGGGATTGAGCCCCACATCGGGCTCTCTGCTCAGCAGGGAGCCTGCTTCCTCCTCTCTCTCTCTCTCTTTCTCTCTCTCTCTGCCTACTTGTGATCTCTGCCAAATAAATAAATAAAATCTTTAAAAAAAATAAATAAGTGCAGAACTTTGTCCCACACAATCAAGATTCAGGGCAAGCTTCTGTGCAGTGAGATTGTGTGATGATGTTAAAAAAAAAAAAAGTACATCAGGAGGATGGAAATAAATCTCTAATTACCTTGGATTCAGCTTTCATTATAATTCAACTTAAAATCAGAAGCTATGAGAATTTTTTGGGCAAACATTTCAGTGAAATTTAATAAGCTTTGGAATGTGAGCGCTTTTGAGAAATTCAAGTGCTGAATTAATAACTTTTTAGATACATTACAGAGATTTGGTATATATTTACGTAACACTCACCATCAAGTTTACCTTAAATCTCTACCTATTCTCTATCTTGTCACCAGAAAGGTAAGCATGTAAATCCATTGGTTAAGAAGAGTAGGATTTTTCATGTAATATTAAAATGTTGGTTTTAATATTCCTGAAGACTTTTGATTTATGGCCTTTATCAGCATATGAATGGTTGTTGTAGGCAACTTCATTTGTTGAGATAATTGTCTGTTCTCTCAAAGTTGTAAACTGTATTTACTATAAGAGGTCAATCAGCTCATCAGCCTTGTGATAATTAATTTACCAACCATGGCCTTGCTGACCTAGCTCTAATTAACTCTACCAGTAAGAACAATGGTGCAAATTTTCTAAAAATTAGAGAATGGCAAAAGGCCATCGTCCTTGCAACTAATTATTTTACATGTAAAATAAAGTGACTTTATGCTGGTTCTCAGACTCTGTTGCATATTAAACTCATCTGGGGAGGATTTAAGAAAATAAAGTCCAGGGCGCCTGGGTGGTTTAGTCGGTTAAGTGTCTGACTGCTGCTCAGATCATGATCTCAGGGTTCTGGGAAGAGCCCCCGGTCAGGCTCCATGCTTAGCAAGGAATCTGCTTGTCCCTCTGACCTTCTCCTGCTCATACTCAGGCTCTCTCTCCAAAAAATAAATAAAATATTTTCTTAAAAATGGAAAAGAAAAGAAAGTCCAGGTCACAGCCCAGAGCAAGTTATAAGAATCTACATTCCAGTGGGGTTCAGTATGGCTAGTGGTAAGTCTCCCCAGGTGATTTCAATGTCAACCTAGTTTGAAAGGTATGTGAACATCAGTATCAACGGAAAGCATGTTAGATCCCGAATCCTGGGTCACACCTCATTTCTACAGAAACAAAATCTGCATTTAACCATATCCTCAAGGGGTTCTTTTCTTTTTTAAGTTTTTATTTATTTATTTTAGAGGGAGAGATGACCAAGAAGACTCCATCCTGAGCATGGAACATGACATGGGCCTTGATCCTGCGACCCTCAGATCATGACTGAGCCACCCAGGTGTCCCCAGGTGGTTCTCAAGCCCATAAAAATCGGAGGAGTCTTGAACTTTGCCCCAGTGCAGACTCTCAGCTGAGCAACTATACCTGAAACCTAGCAAAGAATCTGAGGCGGATCAGTTATGCGGGTTTGACGAATTCATTGACCCTCCTTGAGCCTCAGTTCCTGATGTGTGAAAGGATGAGATTGGGCAAGATCACATCTAATGTCTTGTGCACCCTTGAAATTCTAGGATCTTATTAAATCACTCAGCTGCTCTGTGGTCTCTATGTGTGTAGACAGTTCCACCATTTTTAATTCAGGACATTCGGATGTACCAGCTTACTTGCCCATCAGCACACGTGCTGGTTGGGAGGCATTTCCTTCTAATGGTAGCTGGGCATACTATGTAGTTTTTAATGGAGCCACAGGTGACTTTCTGGAGCAAGACCATGGAATTTTCAAATACTGTGCTTTCCTTGCAGGCACACTTTCAAATAAAAGTGATAACATTCAAATATTATGGCTTGATTAAGGATATGATTGTCCCCACAGAGCTTCTTTATACAATCTCTCTCCTTCCTTATCATTTCAGTCTTGCTTTTTCAAAAGGTGCTTCCCAGAACCATCACTAGTGTGTTGTCTTGGAGACACAGTCTGGCTTCAGAAGATGCCCTCTGGGAGCCCACCCCTTCCCCAGCATCCCCTGCATGAAATGCTGCAAGAGAATGAGACTCAAGAGAGCCAGATTTTTGTCTTGGATTTGCCATTTTCTGGCATTATGACCTTGAGAAGTTGACTGACGATATCTGTGCCTGTTTTCCCCTCTACAATCAGATTAGAGCACATGGACTCCTTTTCTAACACGTTGAATCTGTGCTTACTCTCTCTGCATAACCCCCCTCAGTAGTGTGTGTGTGTGTGTGTGTGTGGTGTATGTATGTGTATATATATACATATGTATATGTATATGTATATGTAATTCCTTATGATTCCTGTTTTCAGAATGGGCAGAGAACCAAGTTGATTTTCTAGGTAGAATTTAGACTCCTTAAGTTTTGCCTGTGGTTTGCAGAACCTCCTGTCTCCCTCCAAAATTTGAAGAAGATGAGTGTATCTTGGTTCCAGGACACGCTTAAATTTAAGCGGAGAAGGAATTAATTGGAAAGCTGTTTAGTGTTCCTACAATGAAAACCTCAGGAAGCCTCCGGTGGGAGGGAGGGAGGGCTGACAGCGTGACAGGAGCCCATGTCCCAGGAATGTAGACTATAGGCTCACACAACTGACCTTTGCCTTTAGGAACTACTTGGGCTTGATCTCAAATACCAGTAGACGAGGAATTCTCTTTAATCAGTCCAGATAATCAGTGCTAGCTGCTATTGCAAACGCCCCCCCAATTTTAGTAGTTTTATGCAATAAAAGTGTATTTCTCATTCAGATTCCAGTGTGAAGTGGGTTGGATGTCTCTCTTCCCAAGAGTGTCACACTGATGTGGGCACCTCCCATTTACAGCACAACTGTATTGGATTTCTTTACTCTCAGCCCCATGGACAGTGGAAATACACACGAAATGGGATATGTTACATCTTACTGCACACATTGGTTCAACCCACCACATGGTCCAACCTAACTAAAAAACGCTGTCGAATATAATCTACTTGATGCTCAAAAAAAAAAAAAAAAAATCAGGAGAGGGAAGCATCTGGGCAGGCTTGTCACGGCACTTTTGAATATGCCTAATTTGTGGCTAAGTGGATTAGTTAATACCCAGTTCATTATGGGCAATTGAGGTCACATCATCACTCAAACCTCATGGGCAAGAATTCAGTGTCCACTCAAGAACCATTAACAAGTTAAGAACTGTTTTCTCCAAATGTTAATTGATAGAAAGGACACAGGCTCCTCCGGTTTCTCTTATCTAATTGACACAGATGGTATAAGGACCTTCAAGGTTGTAAAGGAACAAAGAAGGTTGTTCACACTTCAACCAAGAAAATGTTCTCTTGTTCTGAATCCCATTTTAAACCCTGTAACTTTGGGGACTGGGTGGTAAAGGGTGGGAGCAGCACACTCAATATAGCTTTCTCTCTCTCTCTCAGCAGTAAGTGGCTCACCATAAACCACCCCAAATGTCTTGATGGTCGCAGGCTCCAATATTTCTGTAGACGTATCTCTCATCTTTTGAAATATATGTCTTAACCTAGACATAATAAGTTAGTATGTCCTGTTTATGTGTCAGACACTGTTCTAACCACATATATTAACTCCTCCCAGCATCGCAAAAGCCCTATGAGGACCTGGCTGCAGTTCCTGCCATTTTACAGGTGAGAAAACTGAGGATTAGAGAGCTTAAAGTAACTTGCCAAATTCCCACACCGAGGTTCAAGTGTGGGTGTTGGCGTTCCAATGGAGCTCTCACTCTGCTCTACTCTCCCCCTGAAGTAGCTAGTGCATTCACTCTTTCCCATGCTCTGGTCTCATTTGTCAACATAATGAAACAGAACGGTTTTGTTTGGGGAGGTTTTTCTGTTTATTTTTACTCTATTTTGGTCTTGTAGAATTAGAATGATAAGGTTGCCATTAGCTGAGATGAGAAAGGAGGGTAGGTCAAAAACTTACTTCTGAACATATGAAATTTAATATCCTTATATGACATTCAAGTAGAGGGTTGGATACACCAGGCTGGATTTGGGGGAGAATGTTCAGTTAGATTTGGGTTGGTTAGCATATAGGTAGTATTTAAAATCATGAGACTTGGGATGCCTTGTGGCACAGTCGGTTAAACATCCAAACTGGTTTCAGCTTCAGGTCATGATCTTAGGGTTATGAGATTGAACCCCAGAGAATCTCTGTTTGAGATTCTCACTTTCCCTTCCCCTCTCCCCCTGCTCATGCTCTCTCTAAATAAATAGGTAAAATCTTTAAAAAAGAATAAAATCACGAGACTCAATAAAATGTTGACATAAGATGATGTTGAGGTTAAGATGGTGAAGGTTCTCTGCCGTCACGACAAATTAATGCAACTTCTGTCCATGTTCAGAACAAAACCATCAAATGCAGATTCATACTGATTTCCAGGAGCTATATTAATTTGTTCCAGGAAAGAAACCATATCTAAATTAGCCGATTTCATTGGAGCCACACCGATTACATTTATGATAGTCTAGTATCATTCTCTACAAGCCCTCACCCAAAAGCCCACATGGAATAGAAAATTAAATAGATACCCAAAATGAACACTTCTTTTGCATATTATAGACTTTTGATAGTGACATCGATCTCCATGATACTCACAGCAATGTTTCATCCTAAACTCTTTTACGGGAACCTAAAACGTAACTCAGTCAGTTAGAGGCCTGACTTTGATTCAGGTCATGATGTCATGATGTCAGGGTCCTGGGATTGAGACCCATATCGGGCTCTGTACTCAGTGGGGAGTCTGCTTGTCCCTGTCCTTTTGCTCCTCCCTCCACTCATCCCCTCTCTCTCTCAAATAAAGAAATAAAATCTTTAAAAATAAATAAATACATAAACTCTTCTGGCATGCAGTGAGAGATTTGGGACTTCTTGGTCCTTGCCACTACAAAAGTCTTTTCATCAAGGACCCATAAGACAATGGAATTCTGATAACTCACAAGACAAAGGAATTCTGATAACTCTTGAGCCTCCCTTCTCACTAAAGATTCAGAAACTGAGAAATTAACCATGGAATGAGTTTGGGATCCCAAGAATTTCATTTGAGGAGTTGATGTGGGTAAAATCTCTACTGATGACACAGTTCTGATAGATGGGTATTGGACTGGCGTAAAATGGTATTCTGAGTTCTCAGAAAGCATCCAGTAATCCCCCCAGAGAGGGATATGTTCATTTCATCAGGTCACCATGGCCTTAGGAATAACCAATAATCATTTTGCAAAAAAGCTGAAATACAGATTCACAGTATTTGCTTGTTAATGTTACCTGTGGGTTTCAAGGACATCTGGCCCTATTTCAAGGGACTCTGCCTCTCTGGACTGACTCCTGTGTGAGAAGTTAGTAGGTTTTATTGTAAGCCTGGCATGGTGACTTAAGTCAAGCTTCTGCTCAGAAAATTTGGAGGAGTATTTCTTTTTTGATCTTTCAGCTAATACAAATTAAGTCCCTTGGCTGGTTTTCTCTTCAGTTGCCCACTGATGAAGACCTCTGCCATCAGACCTTTCTGAATACAACAAAGCCCTATCATCCAGTGTGATAACCACCGCCATTTTGCCTGTGGACGTTAAGTGCTGTTGCTGGTCTACCCAACCCTAGATCCTTCATTCCCCCATTCCTTACTGGATCAGGAAGTTTGTTTTAATTGTAACATTTCACGCCAGCATCCTCAACCTACTAAACTGGTTTTCAAAACTGTTAGGATTCCCTTTACCAATGTATGTCAAAGAAGCTTAGTGAGGAGGCTTTATTGTGGGTCTTCTTAAAGAATATGGCCATAAGTGAAAGCTTGCATCATAAATACCTTCCAGCATATATTTCCCAAAGAAATATATTTTTGCACTGTACCAAGCCATTCCTGGTGTCTTAACTCTCTAGGACGGGGTCAGTTTAGATCTAGGTAACAGACTAACTCCCAGAAGATCAAGGTGGTACATTGAATATGAAATTGCTAAAGACACCTACATCAATATAGCCTAATTTGAAATTATGACCCCCACCTTGGTTGGTGGCTCTCAGAATTGACATAGTTTTCCTATTTTGTCACTATTAATTAGCAAAGTTCTATTTGATGTGTAAGGCTTGTTCTATTGATTTTGATTTTGTAGTGGACCCCTAGGGGCTCTCTGGGAATGTAGGGTACAAGAAACTTGCCTTCCTGTGATGAGTAGTCATCGGAAATTCCTGGGCTACTCCTGATGGAGGCCTCATGAAAGTCCTGGCGAGGACAGACTTTTAATATCAAGCACTGAGTGCAGTTTCTTTAGAGTCTAACCTGATGGCTACAAAAGAGATTCTTTGAACATGATAATCATAAAAACCAGGTGGTCAGCCCACAACTTGAGCAGAATTTAAGAATCTGATATTTCTTATTCTTTGCTTATTTTGTGATAGTAGAAGCAACCACTACCTTGAAACCTTTGAATCTTTCGTGTTTCCTATATTGCATTTGAACGATTCGCTACCCTCCAAATCCTGACCATTGATGGACATCTGGTTTCAGATCACCACACACAATAATTTTTCTCAGATTCATTGATGTAGAATTGACCTGTAACAAAGTACACATATCCAAAGTGTACGGTTTTGAAATACAATAAAACCATCATTACACTCTAGATAATGACTATACCCATTATCCCCAAAAGTTTTAAATACATGTTTAAATTTGTAAATGTTTAGGGGCACCTGGGTGGCTCAGTGGGTTGGGCTGCTGCCTTCGGCTCGGGTCACGATCTCAGGGTCCTGGGATCGAGCCCCGCATCGAGCTCTCTGCTCAGTGTGGAGCTGCTTCCCCCTCTCTCTCTGCCTGCCTCTCTGCCTACTTGTGATCTATCTGTCAAATAAATAAATAAAATCTTAAAAATAAATAAATAAATAAATAAATAAATTTGTAAATGTTTAAATTCACCTACCTGTTTTCCACAGATGTCCCATGTTACATTCCCCACTCCCCACCCTGCCCTTCAGAATGTGAACATTCCAAGTCTTCTACCTGCCTGCCAACAAATAATTTAATAACTAACAACTCAAGGTGAATATAGTTCCAGTCCTGCAAAGATTGGAAAATACAACTAATCTCCAGGAGTACAGTACAATAATTATCTTATTAAAAAAAAAAAAAACAGGGACAGGACAGAGAGTAGGTGGTTTATGAAGAAAGGAAAAGAGATGGTAAAAAATCTTTTCTGGGTCTCATTTTACCATGACCTCTGTCAGTTTTCCAGAGTTCATATTCTGAATAGCCAAGTGGGCAAGGATTTCTCTTTAAGAGGTTAGTTGCTACTCGGTTTTTCAACATACCTGGGAGTAGAGTCCTTATGTCTGCTGTCTACTTTCTCAGACACTGGCCCTGACAATATCCCAGGCTTCTTGCAACTTTTAAAAATTGACATTGGCAGCCGTATCACCAGATCTGAATGAAAATGGCTTTCTTCTCCAGATTTATATTCAAAAGCTCTTGATTTCAATCTCTTTGCTAAGACTTTGTGTTCCAAGCATCTCAGTACTGAAATTAGCATAGGCTTTGTCTAGTGGTTTCTTGTGAGTAGGATTTTTTTTTTCTATCCTGTGCTATGCCAGCCATTGTCACTGCCTCTTAATATGGAATTGCTTGGAACAAATTAACCGGCCTCTTCAGAAATATCGCCCCGTTCCCACATATCTTAGCTATAAAATCCCTCTCAGGGGTCTTTGAACTTAACCTGAAGTCTTTACCACTAGAGGGTGAGTGAGTGCCATTTCTCTTTCCTGGAGTCTTCAAAGGGAAAGAGGAGGAAGGAAGGAAGGAAGGAAGGACAGACATCACAGGCCTTGAGTATTGTTTCCTAGTCTTGTAAAAAATCTAAAGTTGTTTTTTTTTTTTCAGCTGTTCTCATTAACTCTTAAAAAGCTCAGCTGAGTTTCTAACAATTTAATGCTTCTAAAATTCACTTTTCTCCTTCTAATATACATCGGGTGATTTTGGTTTAACGAATACAAATGGGCTTTTTCATTCCTTCTTTACTTATGCTCTTCATCCTAGACACTTGTGTATATATGTTTTAAGTTAAATTTGTAATAAAACTGACATTGTGTAGCCAAACTTATTCAGTGCTATGAGGTTCTCATGTGTCTATATGTGTGTAACCACTACCACATCAGGGATACAGAATAGTTCCCATACTCAAAGAAGTAGAGTCTGCCATCATGCTTTCCCTTCACAAACACACCCACCCACCACCATTACCCTCCCCATGATTGATCCGCTCCCTGTTGCCATAGTTTGCTGTGTCTAGGCTGTCATTTCCATGAAATCATACAGTATGAAATATTTGAGGTTGGCTTCCTTGGGTATGCATAATGCCTTTGAGATTTATCTATGTTGTTTCACTTATCAGTAATTCATTCCTTTTCATTACTAAGTAATATTCCAGCAGATGGATTTGTCAAAGTTGCTTCTCCATAAACCCACTGAAGCTTATCTGGGTTATTTCTGGGTTCTGGTGATCATGAATATGGCTGCTATAAACACCAGAGTACAGGTTTTGTGCAAACACACACATGAATTTCTCTAGGGTCAATACCTAGGAGTGAGACCGCTGTATCATACAGAAAGCGTATGTCTCTATTTATTGAGATCTTCTTTGATGTCTTGGGTAGTGTATATCTCATGAGGGGTGCCCTCTAAGAAGAAGAAGAAACATCAGGGTCCTTTCTCTCTTCTCCATGTGAGGACACAGAAGAAAGGCAGTGGCTACTATAAGCAGAAAGAACTCTTACCAAAACCCTACCATCCTAACACCCTGATCTTGGACAGTCTTCAGACAGTAAGAAATAAATTTTTCTTACTTAAACCACTCAATCAGTGGTATTTTGTTACAGCAGCTGAAGCTACTAAGACACAGAGATCAACCCTGCCACCATAAGAACTCTCTCTTGGCCCTACATGCCACTCAAAATACCTAGAAGAGGGACGCCTGGGTGGCTCAGTTGGTTGAGCGGCTGCCTTCGGCTCAGGTCATGATCCCAGCATCCTGGGATCGAGTCCCACATCGGGCTCCTTGCTCGGCAGGGAGCCTGCTTCTCCCTGTGTTTGCTTGCTCTCTCTCCCTCTCTCTCTCTGTCAAATAAAAAAAAAAAAAAATACCTAGAAGAGAATGGAATTTGGTAGAGGTGGAATGATACTCTTTGCTTGGGTTGGAATAAAGCTCCCTAATTCACAATGCAATCAACAGTTTAAAGTCCTGTCTGAGAAAAAATAACCACCAGATATTTCCAACCTACCAATTTCTAAGATGATCCACCATTGCGCCTCAGCCTTGACTGCCATACACCGAAGTCCAAGTGCATCCACATGTAAGTCATGGCCCCCATGGACCAGCTTTGCTGAGTCTGAAGGGTATGTGTTTCTTAAGGTCTGCTCTGCCTATATTATAGTACCAGTCACCTTCCTCTGGACACAGTGTGCAATGAGCTGCAAGGGTCAATGCCCGCGCCCCCCACCGCCCAACAGTAGCCCTGTTTGCTCAAGACTGAGGTGGAAAACCCTCAACTCTAATCAAGCTGAAAACTCACACCATGTACAATATGCTATTTTGGTCCCCAGTTTGATACCTATTTACCTTACACATGTCTTAGTCCCATGACTTAAGATATTGGATTTTTTGAAAGCCCGTGATCAGTATCATTTTGGAGGGTTTTTTCCCTTCATTTTTTTCTACTTCCAGATTCTAGAACCAATTAAGAGCCAACCCCAAGAAGTAGGCAGCTAAAGATCAAAATATTTTTCCTTATTACTGACAAAGCTGTTAGGGGAAATGTGCCTTCTCCTTTGGTGGAGAGAGTGGGAATAGGAGTGAGCTGTAAAGTGAGGGGATGCAGAGGGACCAAGACAAGACTGTTAGGCTAATGGAATTCTTTTCACTGGAACAGGATAAGCAAGGGGTGTGCCTTTTCCTATGATAGTCATGTGTCTTGCCCTGGCTTCTGGCAAGGGACTGGGAGGACAGAAAGTTTCTGATCCACCCTCTTTGGTATCCATAAAGAGAAAGAGGATTCGTCATAAGACTCACAATGGAAACGTATTTAGAAAAACTAAACAAAGTGGGGCAAAACGCCAACCACAATAAGTCAGTTGTCCACCCCAAGGAGAACATGTTTCAGGTTCTCGTCAAAGCATGCGTTCTTTATCCCAAATATGCTCTTTGCATAAATTCCTGCCTATGCCTTTGCATCTGTAGGTCCCAACTTCTGCTCTGAACAGCTGGTTGTCCAATGTGGGTCAAAGCTAGCAAGGACTATCCTGGCCCCTGTAAAACACACAAATAGAGAACTTGAAGAGAGCCTCCCAAGATGTAATATTAATCACACAGAGCTCTGATAGTAAAATAGAGCTAAGAGTGGGTGAGACCAAAACTTCCAACTTTTTCTCTTTTCCATTCACTTCTATGGAGATGGCATTATCTTAAGGTAAGGTAATAATTTCTTTTTTGTCCTTCTACTATTTGAATTGTCCCATCTGCAGCATTCCCCAGATAAGCCCTTGTGCCAGAGATTTAAAGGCTTCATTTTATTCACTTCTTTAAGGTACATGCCAAGTTCACCTACCAAGTTCTCAGGATAGAGCCAAGGCTCCTGAATGTGGTCACAAAAGACACCTCTAACGGGGCTTTTGCTATAAGGTTCATGTGACCAAAAGAGAATTAAGCTTATCTTATTTTTGCTAAGAAAACTCTGTGAAAGTCTCTCCCTCGATTTAAGCTTGAACTAAATTTTGTCTGACTCCCAAAAATTAATGCCAAGATTTAGAAGGCCAGTGAGGGCACCTGGACGGCTCAGTTCGTTAAGCATCTGCCTTTGGCTCAGGTCATGATCCTAGGGTCCTGGGATCAAGTCCTGGATCTGGCTCCCTGCTCAGCAGGGAGTCTACTTCTCTTCCCTCTGCCCTTTTCCCCTGCTTGTGCATGCTTGCTCTCTCTCTCTCTCTCTCAAATCAATAAATAAAATCTTACCAAAAAAAAAAAAAAAAAGAAGGCCAATGAGCTTTGTCTTAAGGGTCTGGGAATACTCTGGGTTCTTGGTGAGATTGATTATAACTCAGTCCTAGTGCCCTACCCCTTACTCTGGACATTGTGTTCCCTGTACTGCCTTCCATATCTGGCTCAAAGAAAGCAGGTCAGGAAGCCAAGTTTGCAGGGGCACATTACAATGAAAACAGTACTGCTATCAGAACTGGAGACCAGCTTCTGATTAAGGTACATTTTAAAAGTTGGATAACGACGGTTTTTTTGAAGGTACTAGAGACAAAGAATTTCCTGGACAAGGGGAGGCAGACTCTGCATTTGGGGCTACTTTTCTCTTAAGCATCTTTGTCAATTATAAAGGAAAGCTGAGAAGCTGCATTGTGCTCCCCTCCCGCCCCTTATTTATTTTTTTTCAATTTTTTAAATTAATATCTAATGTATTATTTGCTTCAGGGGTACAGGTCTGTGGATCATCAGTCTTACACAATTCACAGCACTCACCGTAGCACATGCCCTCCCCAGTGTCCATCACCCAGCCACCCTATCCCTTCCCCCCACCACCCAGCAGTCCTCAGTTTGTTTCCTGAGATTAAGAGTTTTTTATGGTTTGTCTCCCTCCCCAGTCCCATCTCGTTTCATTTTTTTTCTCATACCCCCCACCTGATGTCCTATCCTGCTTCTCAAATTCCTCATAGCAGAGAGAGCACATGATAATTGTCTTTCTATGATTGACTTATTTCTAGCATAATACCCTCTAGTTCCATCCACGTCATGGATAGAACAAATGGCAAGATTTCGGGTTTTGATGGCTGCATAGTATTCCATTGTATATATATACACCACATCTTCCTTATCCATTCATCTGTGGATGGACATCTAGGTTCTTATCTACTGTCTTGCTTTCTATCCTTTCAGTTACCCACAGGCACCCGTGGTCCCGAGACAGATGATTCCCCTACCACGAGAGGGTCAGTAGTAAATTAAGACTACATCATGGGGACGCCTGGGTGGCTCAGTTGGTTAAGCAGCTGCCTTTGGCTCAGGTCATGATCCCAGCGTCCTGGGATCAAGTCCCACATCGGGCTCCTTGCTCGACAGGGAGCCTGCTTCTCCCTCTGCCTCTGCCTGCCTCTCTGTCTGCCTGTGCTCGCTCTCTCTCTCTCTAACAAATAAATAAATAAAAATCTTTAAAAAAAAAAAAAAAGACTACATCATGATGCCCCCATCACTCACCTCACTTCCCCTCATCATGTGTTTTATCATCTCACATCACTACAACAAGAAGGGTGAGTACAGTTCCACAGGATAATTTGCACGCAAAAGAGAGAGCCCATGTTCACGTAACATTAAGGACAGTATATTGTTACAATCGCCTATTCTATTGTTACTTGTTGTTACTCAGCAGTAGACAGTAAGAACAATGCCTTCTCAGAAGTCCTTTTCTGGGTTGTGTTTGTTTGCTAGGGTTGCCATAATGAAACACCACAGACTGGGTGGTTTAACCATGGAAATTTCTTTCTCACAGCTCTGGAGGCTAGAAGGTCAATGTCGAGGTGTTGGTGGGCTTAGTTTCCCCTATGGCATCCCTCCCTGGCTTGCTGATGACCATCTTGATTTGTCCTCACCAGATCTTTTTCTCCCTCTACACATTCACCCCTGATATCTTTCCTCCTTTTTTTTTTTTAAGATTCCATTTTATTCGTTTTAGAGAGAAACAGTGTGAGTGGAGAGAGGCAGAGGGAGAGAGAGAAAGAATCTGAAGCTGACTCTGTGCTGAGCACAGAGCCTGACACAGGGGTCAAATCCACAATGGTGAGATCATGACCTAAGCCAAAACCAAGAGTTGGATGCTCAACAGACGGAACCACCCAGGCGCCCCACCCCTGGTATGTTTCCATATATACAAATTCCCTCTCCTTGTAAGGACATCAATTAGATTAGATAAGGACCTACCCCTAGCATTTTTATTTTAACTTACTCACCTCTTTATAGACCTTCTCTCCAAATATGATCACATTCTGAGGTACTGGTTGTTAGGGCTTCAGCATATGAATTTGAGGGACATACCCTTCATCCCATACTGTGTAGTTTAAATGGAGATTCAAAATGAAGTAAATAATATGCATGGGTTTGAGGTACCATTTTTTTTCCCCAAGGAGTCCACTGGTTCGTTTTTCAGCATTATGAACTCAGTGCCCATGTGCTCACGGTTTCAAAACAACAAATAAAAATATAATAAGCCCCTTTAAAATGGCTTTTAAGCCCAGTTCATTTAATCCTTTATATAGAACGGAGCATCTGCCTAATGAACACCAAGCAGAAGGCAGAAAATATGGTATACAAGATGAAAAAGGAAGTTTGCCCATAAATCATGTTAGTAGAACCAGTTTTTTAAACAATGCATAAGGGGCAAATAATGTTTATAGTCATTCTGGAATCACAGATTTGGGAAAAAGGCCCAGGCGCTGCAAATCTCAGTTCCCCTATTAGAAAATAAGGGGCCCTCCAGGTGATTGCATGTGATTCCTAGTGGGCCAATTTATGAGCACCATCACTAAAGTCAATTATTTGATGTCATATGTTTATATTTGTTTCAGTTGCCTATGCCTACAAATAAACCGCCCCAAAACTTAGTGGCTTAAAGCATTAACAATCACTTAATATCTGTCAGTTGTGTGGGTTCACTGGGAGGTTCTTCTGCTGGTCTGGCTTGTACTCTCTTATGTGATTCCAATCAGATGGTCACTAGGCTTGGAATCATCTGGGGACTTGACTGGGATAGCCCTTCCTCTCCATGGGACTCTCCTAATGGTCCAAGCTCTTTCAGGGTAGCTAAAGCTCAACATAGCAGTTCAGAGATCCCCCAAACTGCAGATACAGAAGTTTCCTGAACCCAGATATCACATAACATGACTTCTACTGCCTTCAGTTGGTGAAACAAGCCACGGCTCGGTGTCAGTTCAATACAGGAGGGGCTGCATGAGGTTGTGTCCACCAGGAGCTGCCATCTTTGGGGACTGGGTGCCACAGGTTCCCTCTGGGTGTATTGGGTAAGTTACTTCTATGAGCTTGGACTTGGCAGCAGACTCGTGTAAGGCCTCCTGCTTCTACACTTGCCCTTCTTCAATCTGTTCTCCTCTGAAGGCAGTGGTTGTTTAATAACAATTTTATTATGATGTAATTTGCATACCATAATATTCATCCTTTTAGAGTATGCAACCCCGTGGTTTTTAGTATGTGAAGAGTAGTGCAACCTTCACCACTGTCTCGTTGTAGATAAATTCCATCTACCCTAAAAGAAACCCCATACCCATTACCTATCACTCCTCACCCCTCTCCAAAGTCTGACAGCCTCTAATACCCTTCCTGTCTCGATGAATTTGCCCATATTGAACACTTCAGATAAATGGAATTATACAGTAAGTGGTCTTCTGTTTTTCTGGCCTCTTTCACTTAGTATAATGTTTCAAGTTTCGTCCATCCTGGAGCACGTATCCGTACTTCATTTTTTTTAATGGCTGAATTAATCTACTCTATGGACAGACTGCATTTTGTTAATCAATTGATGGACAGTTGTCTTGTTTTCACTTTTGAGCCATTATGTATAATGCTGCTCTGAACACGGGCGCACAAGTTTTTGTGTGAACATATGTCTTCACTTCTCTAGGGTGTAGACCCAGGAGTAGAATTGCTGGGTCATATGTCAATTCTATGTGTAGCTTTTTGAGGAATGGCCAAGCTGTTTTCTCTAGCAGCTGCACCATCTCACACCCCTGCCCCCAGCAATGTATAAGGGCTCAAATTTCTGCACATCCTGCCCAACACTTGTTATTTTCTGCTCTTAAAAACTATTAGTAATGAACAAGTCAGGAAATGACAGATGCTGGCGAGGATGTGGAGAAAGGGGAACCCTCCTCCACTGTTGGTGGGAATGCAAGCTGGTGCAACCACTCTGGAAAACAGCATGGAGGTTCCTCAAAAAATTGAAAATAGAGCTAGCTACCTTATGACCCAGCAATTGCACTACTGGGTATTTACCCTAAAGATACAAACGTAGTGATCCAAAGGGGCACGTGTACCCGAATGTTTATAGCAGCAATGTCCACAATAGCCAAGTTATGGAAAGAACCTAGATGTCCATCAACAGATGAATGGATAAAGAAGAGGTGGTATATATATACAATGGAATACTATGCAGCCATCAAAAGAAATGAAATCTTACCATTTGCGATGACATGGATGGAACTAGAGCGTATTATGCTTAGCAAAATAAGTCAACTGGAGAAAGACAACTATCACATGATCTCCCTGATATGAGGAAGTGGAGATGCAACGGGGGTGGGGATTCAGGTGGTAGGAAAAGAAAAAATGAAACAAGATGGGATCGGGAGGGAGACAAACCAAAAGAGACTCTTAATGTCATAAAACAAACTGAGGGGGGGTGGGGGGGAGAGGGGTTGGGCGAGGGTGGTGAGGTTACATTATATGTTTAAATAAAGCTTAAATAAAAAGAAAAAAAAACTATTAGTATAGCCGTCTTGTTGTGGTTTTGATTTTCCTCTCTCAGATGACTAACAATGTTGAACATCTTTTCATGGGCTTATTGGCCAACACATATCTTCTTTGGAGAAATGTCTGTTCAGGTTCTTTGTCCATATTTTAATTGTGTTATTTGTTTTTGTTGTGGAATGGTATGAGTTCTTTATGTATTTTGAACATAAATCCTTTGTCAGATGTGTAACTTGCAATTCTTCTTTTCCAGTTATGTGGCTGTCTTTTCACTTTCCTGCTGGTGTCCTTTGAAGCACAAACATTTCCTTTTGTTGTTTTTGGTGTCATATCTAAGAAACCATTGCCTACACCAAGGTCACAAAAATTTAGTCCTAGGTTTTCTTTGAGAGACTTTAGTAATATCTCTTATATTTAGTCCTTCTGACTAATTTTTGTCCATAGTGTAGAGTTCTAACCTCATTATTTCATAAATGGACAGCCAATTTTCCCACCACCATTTGTTGAAAAAATGATTATTTTCCCTGTGGAATGGTCTTGGCACACTTGGTGAGTTTATTTTTGAATGTTCAGTTTTACTCCATTCATCTATGCGTCTATTCTTATGTTTTTATGCCAGTACTGCATCTCTTATTGGTATAAATTTGTAGTAGTTTTGAAAATAAGGAAGTGAGCCTCCCAACTTTGATCTTCTTGGAGATTTGTTTTGTTTTTTTCTATAACCCTTGCATCTCCATATGAAATTTAAGTCCAGGCTGCTAATTCATGCAGAAATGGAAGCTGGAATTTTGGTAGGAATTATATTGAATCTGTAGATCTGTCTGGGGAGTACCATCATCTCAGTACTATTATATTTTTCAATCCACAGACATAGGATTTCTTTCTATTTATTTAGGTCTTTTCAAATTTCTTCCAACTATGTTCTGTTATTTTCAGTGAACAAGTCTTGTACCTCTGTAATGAAGAATCTGACTTCTTCTTTTTTTTATATTTGATCACTGACAGCTTATAAACCTTATGCTGCCCTCTCTCCCTACTGTCCTACATCTGATATCAAGTTGATGAGAAAGTTTGCAGATTCCCTTTAGCACTGGTGGAAAGCTCAAACCATGTGCAGGAATACTTAGCTTATTTCCACTCCTAAGTACTATAAAAATTGAACCCAGGCTCCTTTCCCAGCTCTAAAGCCATTTTCAGACCAGTTTGGGTAACTTGTTTTGTTCTTCCTGGAAAGCTTCATTGTGTGAGTAATAAAGCTTTGCATAATCTTTGATACCTGTGTGGTATCATCA
>ML110073.1:0-13688 GCA_003697995.1 Taxidea taxus jeffersonii | reverse complement strand
TTTTTTCTAATTTCCTTTTCAGATATTTCACTGCTAGCATAGAAAAATATAATTGATTTTTGCACCTTGGTCTCGTACCCTACAACCTTGCTGAACTCATTTATTGGTTGTCATAGTTTCTGAGTGGATTCTCTCAGATTTTCTATATAAAAGATTATGTCATCTGCAAATATAGTTTTCTTCTTCTTTTTCAGGGTGGGTATCTTTTGCTTTTCCTTTTCTAATTGTCCTGGCTAGAACTTCTAGTGTGATGTTGAATGGTAAGAGCAGAACATCCTTAGAGGGATCTTAGAGGGAAAGAATCCAATCTTACCCTTTTAGCTAAAATATTACTTTTTGGGTTTTTACAGATGTCCTTTATCAGATGCAGCCTAGTTTGTTGAATGTTTTCAATGATAAAAGGCTGATAGATTTTGTCAAATGCCCTTCCACACCTATTGAGATAACCATATGTGTTTTTTTAATTTTATACATATGTTATGTTGCATTATGTAAGATATTCCATTGTATGGTATAATACATAATTTTGGAAATTAAACCAACTTTGCTACTTGGGATAAATCCCACTTGGTCATAATGTATATTTATTTACATATTTACAGAATTCCATTTGCTAAATTTTCGGGACAGGGGATTTTTGCATCCATATTCATAAGAGCTCTTGTCTTATTATGTCCTTGTCTGGTTTTGCTGTTAGGGTAGCACTGGCCTCACAGAAACAAAGTCAGGAAGAGAGCCCTCTTCTTCTATTCTTTGGAAGAGGTTATGGAAGATTGGTGGTTTTTTTGGGTTTTTTTGGGGGGGGGTTTGCAATGTTGGGTAGAGTTCACCATTTTGTCCTTGACTTTTCTTTGCAGGAAATTTTTCTTATTGCTGTCTCAATCACTTTGTTTGTTATATAGGTCTATTCAACTCTCCCAAGCTTCCATTTCTTCTTGAGTCACTTTTGGTAGGTGGTCTTTCCAGGATTTTGTCCATTTCCTGATTAGCACATAATCATTCGTCATTATTACCTTATAGACCTTTTTATTTCTGTAAGGTTGGTAATGATGTCCTCTTCTCATTGCCAATTTTAGTAATTTGAACTTTCTCTTTTTTTACCTTAGTCAATCCATCTAAATGTTTGTCCATTTCACTGGTCTTTTCAAGGAAACAACTTTTTATTTTGTTGATTCCTCTACTGTTTTTCAATTCTTTACTTCATTTACTTCTGTTGTAGATTATTGATTAGATATCTGTATTGCTTTTTTTTTCTTTTCTTTTTTTGTTTTTTTAAGTAGACTCCACCCAGCGTGGAATTCAATGCAGGGCTTGAACTCATAACCTTGAGATCAAGACCTGAGCTGAGAACAGGAGTCAGATGCTTAATCGACTAAGCAACCCAGGCACCCCTGTATTGCTTTTTTATGTAAGAATTTACATCTATAAATGTTCCTCTAGTCACTGCTTTTGGTGCAAGCTACAAGTTCAGATGTGTTATATTATCATTTTCATTTATCTCAGGGAATCTTCTGATTTCTTCTGTGACTTCTTTTTAATCTGGTTACTTATTTATTTCATTTCTACATATTTGCAAATTTCTCAAATTTTCCTCTGCTATTGATTTCTAATTTCATTTATTGTGGTTGGAGAACGTACTTTGTATGGTTTCAACTCTTTAAAATTTGTTTAGACTTGTTTTATGCCCTAACATATGGCCTATCCTGAGAAGGTTCTCTATGTACTTGAGAAGAATGACTATTCTGGTATTGTTAGGTAGAAAGTTCTAGATAGCTGAGATAATTGTTCAAGTTTTCTATTTCTTTGCTGATCTTTTGTCTAGTTGTTTTATCCATTATGGAAAGTGGGGTATTCAGATCTCTCATTCTTATTGTTAATATATCTATTTTTCCCTCTAATTCTCTCAGTTCTGGCTTCATGTATTTGGGGTACTACTGTCACGGGCATGAATGTTTATATATCTTCTTGATGGGTTGAACTTTTAATAATTATAAACTGCCCTTGTTTGTCTCTAGAAACAAATTTTATCTTAAAATCTATTTTATCTGACATCAGTAAAGCCATCCCAACCTTCTCTGGTTACTGTTTATGTGGTATATCTTTTTCCACCCTTTTGCTTTCAACCTGTTTGTGTCTTTGAATCTGAATGGTGTTTCTTGATAGTAGATAAGTGGCCACCAGGGGCTGGGGAGTTGGAGAGATAGGGGAGGTTGGTGAAAGGGTACAAACTTTCAGCTATAAGATAAATAAGATCTAATGGTCTAATGTAAAACATGGTGATTATTGTTGATAAGACTATTGTATTATATAATATATTATATATTATGTTTATATATAATTATAAGTAATTATATAAATATATAATTATATATAAATTATACATTATATATAATTTATTATATATAATAATTACTTACAATTATATATAAAATATAATATATATTATATAATTAAAAGTTGCCAAAAGTAGAATTTTAATGTTCTGCAAAAAAGGAAGGAAGGGAGAGAGAAAGAAAAAAATATGTTTTTATTAACTAGATGAAAGGAATCATTTCACAGTGTATATACAAATCAAATTGCCATTTTAAATATCTTACAACTTTATTTGTCAATTATATCTCAATAAAGCCGAATTTATAAAGTATGTCTCTTATAGACAACATATGGTAGGATCATAGTTTTAATCCATTCGGAGCAGTGATTTTTCTCTATTGACTATATCTATAGTACCTAAGAGAGTATTAGGCACTTAAGAGGAGCTCAATGGATTTCTGTTGAATGACTGAATGAATCTTTATATGTGAAATGTATTGATATGTCCTTTTCTCACTGCTTTCCAGTAATGGGGGTCCTCAAATGCAATCACCGCAGTTGTCTCTTTAAAATCTTAACACAGGGGTGAGGGGCTGGACCTGGGTGTCTCTGACAGTTAAGCATCCAACTCTTGATTGTGGCTCAGGTCATGATCTCAGGGTCATGGGATCAAGCCCTGCCTCAGTCTCCTTGCTCAGTGCAGAGCCCACTTGTCCCCTCTCTCTCTGCTCTCCTGCCCAAATAAATAAATAAAGCCTTTAAATTAAATAAATAAAATAAAATCTTAACCCAGTATGTAAATGTAAGAAAATGGTGAGATCTTGTTCAACCCTAAACCCACAGCCAAATTCCAGAACTCTGCTGGATCCTGTTTATCAGGCAGGATTGCTATTTAAAATCCAACAGATAACAGTAGTGAAGCCTGGACTTGCCCCTGTTTTCCAGCTTGCCCAAGGTAAACTCAGTCATCCATCTTTCTTCTGCCCTTAGTCGCACTCTCTCTCATTTTTCTTTTCTACCATGAAACCAGGTTCAGACTTACTACAAGAATATGTCCTTAACAAGCTCCAAGCTAGCCCCCAACAAGGGAATTCTGATTCTTACTCTCATGCCGACTGCAGTGTATGTCATTAACCTGAAGGTTAGAACAGCAACCAAGGCACAGGGAGAGACTATACTTGGGTCTCAATCTAAAAATCACAATTCACCTTAATTTTTCAGAAATTCTCTCAAAAGATGTTGAGTACCACCTTCACCAAGAAGTTAGTTCTAGGGCTCCTGGGTGGTTCATTGGGTTAAAGCCTCTGCTTTCAGCTCAGGTCATGATCTCGGGGTCCTGGTATCGAGCCCCGCATCGGGCTCTCTGCTCAGTGGGGAGCCTACTTCCCCCCTCTCTCTGCCTGCCTCTCTGCCTACTTGTGATCTCTGCCTGTCAAATAAATAAATAAATAAATCTTTAAAAAGAAGTTAGTTCTAGGATGTTTTAACACTCCTTAATGGTTTTCCTAACTCTCTTGACTCTGTAAATCACTTCATTAAATGCTCTTTAGAATGTCTGTAGAGAGTGTTCCTACCTGGAACCTGGACAAAATCTCACTAGACCTTCTCCTTTTACTCCTCAGGTCTGGGTGAATGCTGGCTTCTCGAGTGTCTTACTAGCTCTTATCACTCCCTTAAACTTGTTTATAGTCCTTGGTTTGCATATGGAACTTCATCTCTCTATGATGTTCTCATATGGACCATGAGACCAGGATCATCACAGAAGCAATTCATTCCAGGCTTCCTCTGATGCTTGAAATCTGGCCAAGAGATGACTTCACTATTCCTTACCCAATAGTTATTAGAAGAACAAATGTACCAAAGTTCCTCTTCTAGCAAGACACCTGGAAATAGTGGTCCCTACTCACAGTCTGCAATCTTTCTCATCCTAAACCCTGCCTGCCAAACCAGATGTTCACTCCCACCGTCTCACAGACAGACCCTTCCTTTGTCAACATCACCAATGACCTCCATGTTGTTAACCGCATAGACTAATTCTCTATCATCTTCTGACTTGACCATCAGCAGGATTTAACAGAATTGGCCAAACCCCTCCTCCTCAAAAGCCTTTTCCATGTGTAACTTCTAAACTCTGCAGAGCCCCAGGGCTTAGTCCTTCAACTTCTTTTCTTCTCCCAGTATATGTATTCCCTCGGTGGTCTTATCCAGTCTCAGGGCATATATACCATCTGCATGGTGATGTATAATTCCCAGTTCCAGCCTGGAATTCCAGTTGCCTGTCTCTACCTTCTCAACACCCCCATTTAGGTCTCTAATTGACATCTCAAGCCAAACTCTTCATTTTCCTTATTTCAGTAAGTGGTGAATCCACTTCAGATAATTGGACTAAAAAACCATGATGTCATTTTTGACTCTGCCATCTCCACTACCCCAAAACTAATCCATCAGTAAATCTTCTCACATCCACTTTCAAAATAAGATAGAATCTGACCACTTCTCAATACCCTCATAGTCATCAGCCTACAAAAATGCTCTTGCACAAAAGAAAAAAGAAAGTCCCTTTTCACAGTCTCCCTCTTGCTAACATGGTTAGTTCTGTCTCATTATTTTGGTCTCAGAACTCTTTAGAGAAGTCTGTATTGGCCTATACATCTAAGTCTCCATTGGTCAACTCCATTGACCCATCCATCAAGTGTTGCCCTGACTTCTCCCCCAACTTCTTTGGCCATTACAACAGTTTATTGTCTTCATATTTCTTATCACTATGTAAAAATTATATTTTAAATGTTTATGTGTTTGTTTTCTTCTTCATTCCTCTAAATGTAAGTACACCTTCTGGACTGTGAAGAGCCCAGAGCCTAGCACAGGCCCATCATATGGTGGCCATCAATAAAAATGTATTACATTTTCAAGTGAATGAGCTTTAAGGCCCTCCTGTACCCAAGCATGCTGTAGCTAGTATAATAATATGTACTTGGTGATTTTCTTAAAACTTATGGTGTTGTCCTGTGAAGGATGTGGTATAATAACATGCTGAAAAGTACTCTGTAATCTAGGAAACACTATCTGAATAGAAGGATATGTTTTTGTTAATAAGTATGGAAGGTTTCCTAAAATGGGTGTCTTTCCTGAAAAAGCAGGACCCTTGTTTGTAGCATTTTCCTAGCCAAGACAATCTACAACTGACACAAATGTGGGCACCCTAGATTAAAGGAAATGGTTGCTTTGGCTTTATTGTGTGAACTACAAATATCAATATATATATAAAACACTTAGTATGGGGAAGCCCTTACTAAATAGAAACTGTTAGCTTCCTCTGCCTTGACACTAATCCCCAAAGTGTGCTGAGCAACTTCCCAGGAGCCCTATAACCACATATTCCAATGTCAAATGCACAGAGAAATTGTCTTAGTTCAAACTTTTTTTTACCTGGACTTCTAAGGTTTCGGGCTTTTTGTGTGCATCTTGGGTAAAAGAGAAAATGCGTGTGCTAGTATAAAGTATGATCGCATGCGGCTTTTTCCTTCTGTTTCTAATTTTAAGAAAAGCTCCTCTTTTTTTTTTTATTATTATTTATTTATTTGTTAGAGAGAGCGCGAGCACAGGCAGACAGAGAGGCAGGCAGAGGCAGAGGGAGAAGCAGGCTCCCTGCCGAGCAAGGAGCCCGATGTGGGACTCGATCCCAGGACGTTGGGATCATGACCTGAGCCGAAGGCAGCCGCTTAACCAACTGAGCCACCCAGGCGTCCCGAAAAGCTCCTCTTTTATAGGCTAACTCAGGCGTAGGGCTGAGGCAACAATAAGAGGGAGAAATGCTTTCTTTTGTTTTAAAATTTTTATTCTGTTCAACCTTGGAATTTTCCAGACCTTTCCAGTAAATGTGCATGGCCACTTAGACATCTTGGATGTGGTTTTGTCATACCCCTTGGGCCCTGTCCCACCATCCATCCATCCACATCCTCTCTCCTGGTCCACTGACCACACCCCAAATGCTAAACACCTCCACAGCATCCACACATCTCTCTCTCTGCCCCTCCAGCAACACCAACAAAGGAGAACAAGAGAATGTGAACACCTCGACACAAGATTCATCCTTGGCGTCCTGTGTCTTGACTCAGGGGTAAGCATGGTGAACAGTAAATTAAATCCAGCCATCCAGTAGGATTTCAGCCATGCTAACTCTCTGAGAAGACAGATTTTGTGGCAAAGGGTGATGAAGAGGGTATGTGTTTCCTCGTCACCTGTGAAAGCTAAGGCTATTTTTTTTCTTAAGTCTCAGGTTCTACCCACAGGTATCTGGAGCAATCCTAGTCACCTCAGGAAGCCATACCTTTAGTCCTGCAAAGCACCTTTCCCCAAAATGTATTCCAGAGACCATGAGAGGCACAACGTTGTCTCTCACAGAAAGGATTCATAGGCAAATAAGCTAGGTGCTCTGCATATCATAGACTCTCATAGGAGATAATCAATGTGCATTAGCATAGAGAAGCCTCTGAGACTTCCTGCAAAGGAAAAAAAAAATCACCTAATTTGTTTAATTCTGTATTTCCTCAATTTATTTCTATCACAGAAGCCTTTTTTCAAATGATACTTATCACCTCTTAGAACCAGCATCTCGTGGAATACCCTTTGGGAAACTCTGTTGTAGGCAGATTCTTGGATTTGTGAGCAAATCCAATTAATCTTATCTCAGACCTTGAGAATCTGAGGAAGAGCTAATGGGTGTTGCATTTTTTTTTTTTAACCAAGCTGTTTCTTGTATAGTGACTCTGCACCAAATTATGCCAAAAGGGCAAATGCTCCCAGAGGGAGCAGAGCAGATACCTTCACCAGAACCCCAACACTCATGTTGAAGAATATGATGTTCTTAACATTAGAATTGCAGATATCTCCTCTCAAGTGCATCCCAACCATATAACTTTACATTTGGGGAAGCACCTCTTGGTGAACTACCTAACAGTTTTCAAAGTCAGTAATAGAATTAATCACTTTCAATATTTTAAAGGAGGAAATTTTTCAGAAAGCAAAGGTGTTTATTTTGAAAACAAGTAGGAAATCAAGTGTCCTCGAAAGGAAATAATTGAGAGGAGCTCTTAGGTCTGATTAGAAGGTAATGATGAAGGGGAGAAGGACATTCTGGGAGGAGAAATGCATGCTAAGGTAAAAATGTGGGCTGTGTGGCCAGCTATGTCTGGAATGGAAAGGCTGGGAAGGAGGCAGAAGCTAGACCATGGAAGGTTCTTTGTGCTAAGTTAGGAGATTTGGACACTTTCCTATAAACCAAAGGGTGCTTTTGAAGAATATTTTTGGAGTGGGAAAAGACCTGATTTACTTTTTAGAGTCATCACTCTGCTGCCTGGTAAATGGAAGGTTGGGATGGAAGAGATGCCAACTGAAGTAAGGCAGACAAGTGAGGAAGCTACTGCACTAGTCCATGCACTGGTTCATGGCAAGAAATGACAAAGGCCTGGATTGAAAAAGTGGCAGAAAAGATTTGGAGAGGAAGTGGCAGATATGAGTGATGATGAGGAGTAATTGATTGGCAGAAGGGATGAGGAGCTGTGGACTAACTCCAGTGAATGATGGCCATAATGGCTCATCTCCTTGTCTTGGGTCACTGTAAGATCTGTGAACTGGGGGCTAAGATATCCAGTGTTTATTCCAGTGTTGCCATTGCTTATGTCTTTGAGTTTGACCATTCCCTTGTCCAGGTTCAGTATATTTGGTAAAGTAAGATAGAGGGGCTGACTCCCAGACCTGACATCCTGGGAATTCATTCTGTTTTAATTATGGTATCCATAAAGTTAAAAATCATCATACACTCACCATGTTCTGCCTTATCTATGTATTGCTCTGTTTCTCAATTGCTCCCTAAAAACCTAACAACCACCCCAAAATATAGTGGCTCAAAGCAGCTTATTACTGCTCATGGTTCTATGGGTTGACTGGGCTGAGTAGGGGATTCTCAGTTGGTTTTTAGATGCCTAACAGGAAGGATGCAACATGCAAGTGCAAATCGATGAAATTGGCCAACAATATTATCCATGGACAGGCAGAAGGAAGGAAGGAAGGATGAAGACCTATCGGTTGAATAATAATAACAATACAATAGATGATAGATAGATGGATAGATGGATGATAGATCCAATGATGGATAGATGGATGATAGATCCAATGTCAGTCCCTGAAGCAAGCACCTAAATGCAAGAATGGTGAAAACATGGTGTGTGGTCTAACAACACGGAGCAGAGGCCAATGCACCTACGCTAGGCCAGGGGTGACTGCCTCTGTCCAGGAGCTGTATCTATTGGACCCATCATTAAAAAAAGGATGGCACTAGCTTCCATGGGAGCCCCTGATCCACACTGGTCCTATCGTTATTTCTAATCCTCGCCATCGCCATGCAAGATGAGTATTTCGCCCCATTTTAAAGATGAGGAAACAGTTGGGTCTCCTTGTTTAGGTCTACTTACGTGGCAGGTGAGGGGCAAAGCTCTGGAGTCCTCGCTGTCCTGCTCCACACACCAAATCATGGGGTCCCCTATCCATTCTGTAGTCTAACCCCATGTGCCTTCAGGTCTACAGGCGACTTTATCACCCCTCCCATAAAAATTATATTATAGGAGCTGATACTCAAGAATCAGAAACCTGCCCTACAGAGTATGCCCTTAATTAGGCCAGTACCTGTTATTTATTGGTGTGTTTATTTTTTCAGTGCCATGCATGAGTTCAGGAAAGCGTCTTCGCAAATATTCTATGAAATAGACCGATGGCTGCTAATTAGCTTCTCTTAATATGAGAGAGGGAAATGACTGGCCTCTTTCGAGTTCTGATAAAGTATGGTGGTGGGGAAAATATGTGCAATGAAGGACAAAATCGGTTTCATGGTCAAACTTTGCTGGAAAGGTGGCGTCAGGGCTGGGGTAATCTGGGAAGGGGATGTTCGTGCAGAATGAGTGGAACTCTAGGTCAGCAGGGGTCCATATGATAGATGTCCACTAGTTCCATCTTGGCCACACGGCTCCATTTTCTCACAACATCACATGAGCCTGGAATTTGGGGGCGCTCCTCTTTTTCCAGTCTATTTTATCCTCCTTATAAAATCAAGCCCATTATCAGACCTCCTAAATACCTTAGATCTTTTCCCTCCTCTCCAGGCCCTCTGGAGCTGGCCTGGCTCAAGCTTCCTTCGTCCTTTACCTGGACCTTTTAATGCATCACCTTCCAACCCACAGCACTGCCTCTCGCACCCTCCCCTCCTTGTGTACCTGTCCCTCCATCAAGGAAACAGTTCTCAACTGAGGTAAAGAAGAACCACCAGAAAACTTGTGTCTCAATCAGTTTGGGCTGACATAACAAAATACCCTAAGCCAAGTGGCTTAGGCAAGAGGGACATATTACTCACAGTTCTGGAGGCTGGAAGTCTAAAATCAAGGCATCAGCATGGTCAGTTTCTTATGAGAACTCCCTTCCTAGCTTGAAGACAGCCGCCTTCTCACTGTGTCCCTACATGTCTCTTCTTATGAGGTCACTAATCTCACAATGGAGCCCCACCCTTATGATATCATCTAACCCTAATACCTCTCAAAAGCCCCACCTCCAAATACCACCGAATTAGAGATCAGGGCTTTAACATGAATTTTGGGGGAGGGGGGCATTATTCAGTTCATAGTAGCTCATGAAACTGTGGACGTCTGGATCCCATACTGGAAAATATGATTCATTAGGCCTGTGGTGGGTTTAAGAACTCACATTTTATCAAGTATCCTATTATATCTGGAAGCATGAGGTCTACAGACAAGAGCCTTAAAAAGGACACTTCAGCTTCTCACCTGGGCTCTCCACTGCAATCACCTTGAAGCTTTGAAAAATCATCAGTGCTGGGCCCTGCTCCAGATCAATTAAATAAGGATCTCTGGGTGTGGGGTCAAGACAGACAACATTTCTTCAAAGGTCTCGCTAAGTGATTTCAGGGGGAAGAAGCATCACTCCAGTCCAGACCTCAGAAAGAATGAGACCACAAAGGTCAAGTGATCATGTCCTCACTCCATCTAACACACTTCAATGATGCCCTATCATTGACACCAGTGGTTTTCAAATAGTGGATCATGATATAACAGTGAGACTCCAAATTACAGTGGGTTGCCAGCAGTTTTTTTTTTTTTCTTTAATGGAAGGATAGAACAGAAAATTTAAGAAATTGAGTACATAGAGTGGAGGAGCAAAAGTAACTTTTTGTGTGTGAAACACGACACCGTTTTATTATTAAATCCTCCCAAGCCATGGCTTCTTCCTTCTGTCCACCTGACATTCATCCTTCAGAACATGACCAAGGCATCTCATCCCTGTGAAGCCCTCCCTCTCCCCTGCCCTCAGTCATCATTCCCTCCATGCTTATGCGGGTCTTCTCCACAATTCTAATAACACTTCTCATTATAACCACTTGCGAATATGGCTGTTTCTTTCCTTGGAAGACCTGCTTTGAAGGTAAGACTGGGTCCTGCATGTTTTATATGCTCAACCCAGAGCTCATCATCTCATGCTGATCAGTTAATGCTTGTGGTGTTAGGGTTCTCCAGAAAAACAGATCCAGTAGGAGATGACAATAGGAGATAGTCAATCTATTGAAAAGTATCAAACAATTGTTAGATAGAAGATAGATACGGATAGATGGTAGATAAACCTCTTACTAGTTCTGTCTCTCTAGAGAATTCTAGAGAAATATATAGATATAGACCTAGAAGTACACACGCTTATTAGTTCTGCTTCTCTGGAGAACTCTCATTAATTTTTTTTTAAGTATTTTTTTGTTCACGGATGAGTCCCAAATGGCACCCCATACGTAGTCAATGAATGTGCTAAGTGAATATATGAGTTAAGAAGATATAACTTATACTTGTCGCAGTCTTAGACAGCTTATTAGAAGCCTCTGAGCTTCTGCCTCCTGAGCTGTAAATGACTTTAATGCTTCCTATTGAGGACTAAAGCAGAAGATACCTGTAAGTATGGTGTCCAGCACACACAGAAGTGATTAGTTTTAAGGCTGACATTTCTATCGCTGTTAATCTACCAGTGGTCAGTCTTAATTTCACAGCCCAGACACCATGATGGTTTCTTCTTTTTCAACCCCTCTCCCTTTGTCACTTATCAAAAAGAAATAATACTTAATGATGTAACTATAATTCACCTAATGACTATTTTATAGTCCCTGTACTATATTACTGGAAATCCTTATTTCCAAATGTAGTTCAATAAATGAATTTCAGGTGCATCACCAAAATGATACAGAGAGAAGTCCTGAGAGGCTTCTAGAGATGTGGGAAATAGGCATTAATAATGCAGTATTTCATTATTACTAAATATTGGTAAAAAAAATTTTTATTAACATTATTCTTATGAACTGCTCAATGTGTTTTAGTTTGGAAAAGGAAAAAATTTTACAAAGGCTCATTGAGGTCCTCTTTCCTATATCCTTATTTTCCCGAAAGGATATGTTTATTTGATCAAGAGTTTTTTCTACCACAATTTCTAGGATCCTGACCTCTGCAATTGAACAAGAATTACTATATTTTAAATTTTGAAGAGGGGATATCAACAAAATTTAGAGACTGATATCTGAAACCTGAATGTCAAGCCACTAATTTTTTTTTAAAGAATTATCTGTCTATTTGGGGGAGAGAGAGAGCAGAAGGAGAGAAAATCCCAAAGCAGACTTCCCATGAGCGTGGAGCCCAGCATGGGGCTCGTCCCCACAACCCATGAGATCATGACCTAAGTCAAAACAAGGATTCAGATGATCAACTGTCTGAGTCACCCAGGGGCCCCCCAGTTCACTAATTTTTACAGAGGAAATTGTGAGCCTCACATTGTCATCAGTCTGACTCAGACACTGTCCCCTAAAGAAAGAGCAATGTTGGTTTTTGCTTTATCATGTTTGGTCTTTTTGCTCTAAGAATTACAGCAGGGAGCTAGACTTGGCAACTCACCTATGGGCACACACTCCTCTTTTCAACTCCTATTCCTCCCCCCTCCGACACATTCACCCTTGGTATTTTGAGCGACTTATCTCTTGAATGGCTAGTCGCTTTTACTTGCTGTCACATGCACTTTTCAAAAGTAACATTCCTTTTCAAGAGTTCTCACTCCTATCTAGTCCATGGTGTTCTGAATTATGCCCTCCGGGCCTTTCCGCAGAAAGAGCTCTTGGTGAAAAAATGCTAGAGTTTTTAGATCTCAGAATGTCTTTGGGCAGCTTTCACAAATGAATGACAATTTGACTGGATACAGCAGTCGGGGTCGCACCCTGATCCCTTGAGAATACTCAGAATGTCAACCCAGTGATTTTTTTTTTTTTTTTTTGCAATTGACTGGAGTGGAGAATTTACCTCTTCAAGCCTTTCCCCTCTCTTGGAAAATTGTTCCCCAAGAAGTTCAAATGTTTTGATGGTTTTCACTTGTTAACTTTAACTAGGAAGAAAAGTAAGCTTCTAAAAACTTTCCAGGCTTGTTTCTTTCTTTAACTTCCGAGAAGCTTTTTTTTTTAATCTACCATTGATTACCGTAAATTCAACACAATTTCAGTTAACTAACTTGCCAACAAGGTGCATTCTGAAGTCAATCTGGAAAAGTGAATGTAAGGAAAAACTCGAAGATGGAGATTAATCAAGATGAGAATCTCCCTTCTAGTGAGCAGCATAGCCTAAAAGGTACATGAAGTAGAGGGTAGTGTTTCAAGGATAGACAAATATCCCAGTCGGTGGACTGGGACAGATAGTTCACAGACAGACCCATGTGTATGGAGGAATTAAGTAAATGTACATCATGGAGAAAGAAAAGAATATTCAACAAGTGAGTTTGGGAGGGGGATTTTAAAAATGTCTTTAAACCTCCCCCACATACCACCCACACTTAAAAAAATATTCTGAGTAGGTTGAAGACAAAAGCATTAAAAAAATAACTTACATGCGGTAGTATGATATTGTTGGGTATTCCTGGTACAGGGAACACCTGGCAGAAAAATCAAAGATAAATTTAAAAATCACAAAGGAAAAGTCTGATGTATTTCTCTATATAAGTATTACAAATCTCCGAGGAAAGACATCCAAAGCTCAAAGAACAGATTTGGAGAAGGCATATAATAACAGGCATATAATACACAAACGATTAACATCCATAGGATTGCATATCTTTAACATAGTTTAAATAGATCTGGAGAAGGAAAAGAAGGTAAACTCAGGAGCTGAATCTACCATCTTGATACAGAAATCTGGTTGAAACTGTTTATGATGTCCTCAAAGAAGAAGAGGACTTGGCCTGGGGAGAGGGGACTCTAATCCTTATGAAGCATCTGGGGACACCCAGTGTCCCTCACCTTC
>ML110072.1:84234-111084 GCA_003697995.1 Taxidea taxus jeffersonii | reverse complement strand
TTTTTTTTTTTTAAGATTTTATGTATTTATTTGAGAGAGAACACACAAGTGGCGGGGAGTGGGCAGAGGAAGAAGGCAAAGAAAGCTTCCTGCTGAGTAGGGATCCTGGACTCCATGCTTGATCCCAGGACCCTGGTATCATGATCTGAGCTGAAGGCAGCAGCTTAACTGACTGAGCCACCCTGGTGTTCTGACAGGTTCTGTATTTTAAGAAAATGAAAGAGATCCTATTTTATTGTGGGCATGAATAATATTGTGTTAAAGTAAATCTGTTACCTCAAGTCCCAGGTTTGTCTTCTTTATTCATTTTCACTCATTTATGTTGCTTGTCTGTAACTGTCTGCTTCACCATATTTGAGTGTACTATTCTTGTTCTAGAGCTTCAGCCAGGAATAAGCACTGCTGGAGTGTGGAGTGGGGTTCTTGCTTCCTTCCTGTGGTGGTCCTTTAATTCATCACTTCCATTTTACCCCCTCATCTCACTTTTGTACTTGCTATCAGCTGATTCTGCAGTAGAGCCCTTCTGGAGCTATATAATGAACAATGGTGCCTACCTTTGCAGTAGCCATGATCCATGCAACTTTATGTACTTTCTGTCCTTCAGAAATGTGTCTGTGGCAGGCAACCTTTAATGTGGCTTCCTCTAATTCCCATCTCCTTCTAGCATAGTTCTCTCCTGCGTCAAACCAGGGTTCATTTCTGTGGCCAATAGCACATGCCAGAAGTATTGGCATGTCACTTGCAAGATAAGGTTGTAAAAGAACTCCTCTTTACTTTTGGATATCTCTTGCTCAGTCATTTTCTCTCTCTTGGATCTTTCACATCTGGGGAAGCTAGATGCCTGTCACCAGTCATGAGGACATTCAGGCAGCCTATAAAGAAGACCACATTGTGAGAAGTAGAAGCCTCCAGCTAACTGCCAACAAAGAACTCAGACCTGTCAACAGCAATGTAAATGAGTATATTCAACACTATCTTTCAAATTTTGCAATGTCCATGGCAACATCCTGAGCATGAGCCACCCACCTAAGCTGCTTTTAGGTTCTTGACCCTCAGAAACTCTGAGATATTATATGTTTGTTATTTTATTTTATTTTAAGATTTTATTTATTTATTAGTTAGAGAGAGAGAGAGAGAGCGAGCACAGGCAGACAGAGAGGCAGGAAGAGGCAGAGGGAGAAGCAGGCTCCCTGCTGAACAAGGAGCCCGATGTGGGACTCGATCCCAGGATGCTGGGATCATGACCTGAGCCGAAGGCAGCTGCTTAACCAACTGAGCCACCCAGGCGTCCCATGTTTGTTATTTTAAACTGCTAAATTTGGGGATAACTTTATTTGTATTATAACAGATAACTAATAAGTGTCCAAAATGTTTAGCTTATTTTGCCAACTTTCCACTATTGGTAATCTTACTTATTCTGTTTTTAGAAAGAAGGAGTGCATATAGAATAAATTATAAACAATGGAGAAACAAATATAGAGTGTTGGAGTAATATAAATGAGGTTCAATATTAAATGCAGACAGATCCAACACTTGGACCCAGGCTTCAGGACTCCTTCCACTGATAAATGGAGGGTGGAAAGATGCCTTCTCAGGATGGAGATGGGTAATGTGTATGTTGTGCAATGCTACTGTCACCATCTTGGTGATTGTTATGGTTTTGTGGGCTTTTGTAGTGTTTATCCACAGAATATGCTAAGACTACCAAATATATTAAATACAGGGAATGGGGCCACCTGGGTGGCTCAGAAGGTTAAAGCCTCTGCCTTCGGCTCAGATCATGATCTCAGGGTCCTGGGATCGAGGCCCGCATTGGGCTCTCTGCTCAGGGGGGGCTTGCTTCCCTTCTTCTTTCTCTGCTTGCCTCTCTGCCTACTTGTGATCTCTCTCTGTTAAATAAATAGATACCATCTTTAAAAAAAAATACGGGGAATGACTCAAAGTTAATTGTAATATTTGAAGTCCTTTGCTTAATCTATTTTATTCAGCCTAGTTGGGTTTGTTTGAAGGTGCAGTTTTAAATATACCTTTGCAGAATATAGTTAGAAAGTATTGGCTTCTAACAGCGTTATATAAAAATTCCTCTGCATCAAAGAGCTTAGCAAACTCAACACCCAAAGAACAAATAATCCAATCAAGAAATGGGCAGAGGACATGAACAGACATTTCTGCAAAGAAGACATCCAGATGGCCAACAGACACATGAAAAAGTGCTCCATATCACTGGGCATCAGGGAAATACAAATCAAAACCACAATGAGATACCACCTCACACCAGTCAGAATGGCTAAAATGAACAAGTCACGAAATGACAGATGCTGGCGAGGATGCGGAGAAAGGGGAACCCTGCTACACTGTTGGTGGGAATGCAAGCTGGTGCAACCACTCTGGAAAACAGTATGGAGGTTCCTCAAAAAATTGAAAATAGAGCTACCTTATGACCCAGCAATTGCACTACTGGGTATCTATCCTAAAGATACAAACGTAGTGATCCAAAGGGGCACGTGTACCCGAATGTTTATAGCAGCAATGTCCACAATAGCCAAGTTATGGAAAGAACCTAGATGTCCATCAACAGATGAATGGATAAAGAAGAGTTGGTATATATATACGATGGAATACTATGCAGCCATCAAAAGAAATGAAATCTTACCATTTGCGATGACATGGATGGAACTAGAGCGTATTATGCTTAGCGAAATAAGTCAACTGGAGAAAGACAACTACCACATGATCTCCCTGATATGAGGAAGTGGAGATGCAACGGGGGTGGGAGTTAAGGTGGTAGGAAAAGTAAAAATGAAAGAAGATGGGATCGGGAGGGAGAAAAACCAAAAGAGACTCTTAATGTCATAAAACAAACTGAGGGGGGGTGGGGGGAAGAGGGGTTGGGTGAGGGTGGTGGGGTTACATCATATGTTTAAATAAAGCTTAAATAAAGTAAAAAAAAAAATTCCTCTGCATAATATATTAAATAAAAATAATTCAGAACTTTCTTGGGATATAAGATTTTTAAAATACATTTTCTTTAATGTTACTGAGTTACTTTGGAAATAATAGTCTTTATATTCTGTGTCTGTCTGTCTACCTATCTATTTATTTATTTTTTGAAGATTTTATTTACTTACTTGACAGAGAGACACAGTGAGAGAGAGGGAACACAAGCAGGGGGAGTGGGAGAGAGAGAAACAGGGTTCCCGCAGAGCATGGAGCCTGAGCAGGGCTCCATCCCTGGACCCTGGGATCATGACCCAAGCCCAAAGCAGATGCCTAATGCCTGAGCCACTCAGGCACCCCTCTGCGTCAATTTAAATAGTGCTTACCAGCCAAATGGCCATTCTTTTTTCCTGTTACTCTGAGTTAATGCCCAATGGACAAAGTTTTTCTAGAGGCAAGATCTTGTCAAAAATGACTGAAAGATTATTCTTTGTGGCCTCTTTGTTCCACTTAGGGTCTTTTCTATGGTCTCAAAGATCTTTTAATAGGAAGCAAACCAACTTTACATTTTGTACTACTGTACCATCTAGAATAGATTTGCTCTGATTCAGTCCACTGAATTCATTCCAACAGCCTGAATTGTGGAAGGAAATATGTTAATAATTTTGTCTCAGCATCATCTCCAGAATTTGGGTTTCCTATAAACAGAACCTGAGAAGGGGATTTGGTGCACATTGTTTATTAAGTAAGGGAGGGCTCTCAGAAGAAGGGGAAGGGGGAAGCAGGACAAGGTAAAGGAGCAGCTAAGCAAGCTAAAATTTTTAATCAATTATAGTTCAGCTTCAGCATGATACTGTGAATATCTGTAAATTGTACCACAACATTGGTTCTACAGTGAGGCAAGGGGCTGCCATCTCATGCTCCTGTAGTCAGTCATTGGTTGCAGTGCATTTCTCCAAAGAAGGGGGCAGCTGGAAGACCTTAGCTGTTAACATTTATACTAGGTAGGTAGTGGGTGCACTGACCAGTGGAGGGGATTTTGTAGGGCACCAACAGAGTGTACTACATGTTATATCTCAGAATTTTTGTTCCTCATTCCTTGTCCAACAAGAATTTAGGCACCTATTATATGATGGGCTCTGTGTTGGATATATGGTAATGAAAGATACAGTGTTTTCACTCAGAAAATAAATAAGCAAAAAATTCTAATATGGTAGGATGAGTTCAAATAAGGGGCACAGAGCAGGATTAAAACATAGCTGTTATTCTAGTGTTGGAAATGGAAATGTATGCAAAATCTTTTCAAGCAGGAGGTGTGGCCTTTCTAAACATAGGGCAAGGCAGTGATGGGGATGAGGGTAGGCAGTGAAGGATGTAGCAAAGGTTCTATATTTGTGCATGAAGTGAAAGAAGCATACAGGAGTAGATGGTTTCAGTCACAATTTTTTTTAGGCTGAAAAAGGTAGAGGTCTTTGACTTCAAGCAACAGAAGCCAGCTCTGCTTATAGACACAAAAGGAATATATTGGAAGATTAAGTGGGTGCTCACAGATACCATACTTGAAAGAAGATTTGAGGAACCAGCTTAGGAAAGAGCACAGACCACGCTTCTGTGCATATCAAAGTATCAGACTCTAATGAACAGCCGAAACAGAATTATGCCATCAGAATACCTCAGCCTGAATTTTATGTGGTCTCTTGTCTCTCTGCTCAGGAATTATATTTTAAGAAGAGTATACCTTATTGGTCACGATTTTTATTACCTTTTTTAAAAAAAGATTTTATTTATTCATTTAACAGACAGAGGTCACAAGTAGGCAGAGAGGCAGGCAGAGAGAGAGGAAGAGAAGCAGTCTCCCCGCTGAGCAGAGAGCCCAATGCGGGCCTCGATCTCAGGACCCTGAGATCATGACCTGAGCCGAAGGCAGAGGCTTTAACCCACTGAGCCACCCAGGTGCCCCTACCTTTCTATCCCTTAGCAAAAATGGGAATACCATATTTGAGGATCCTACCGAAATAGTATCTAATGGCAGTTTCATAAATTTCCAAAGAAAGTCAAGGTATTATTATTGGAAGTGGGGTGAGTGCTGGGCAAACAAAAACACAAATGTTCTATTTTGGCCAGAGGGCCAGTGCAAGCAGGTGTGCCAAAAGATTGACTGGGGCAAAGGATATACCCTGCAGTGAAGGAAGGCTAGAAGAGGTGGTATTTAGACTATTTTTAGAAAAAGTAGATTGGAGGATACTCTTTGAGCCAAATTCTTAAGTAGTATGTGTAGGTCATGACTGATCTGCTTAGGCCATCATATCCTTTTGAAAATTGCAGTGTATATGGAAAATTCTTGATTGCCTTTGGGGAATTGTAGATGGGTAGAGAATTGTCCAATTTTTAAAATTTTCTGACATCCATAGAATTTGCTCTCTTATTACATTTTCAAATATACCAAATTTTCCTTAATATGTATAATTCAGTTCTCCAGATTCCCAGCTTATTGTAGCAATAATATAAGAATAATAATGGGAGCAATAATAATGCCAACCTTTTTGCTAGTTATTAGAATCTGATGGCAGAGAGAGAGGAAGGGAAGCAGGCTCCCTGCTGAGCAGAAAGCCTGATGCGGGGCTCGATGTGGGGCTCGATGTGGGGCTCGATGCGGGGCTCCGATCCCAGGACCCTGGGATCATGACCTGAGCCAAAGGCAGAGGCTTTAACCCACAGAGCCACCCAGGTACCCCTAAAGTGATCTGATTTAAAGCCAGTGATAGCATTACCGTTTTAAGTGTTTTTGGTTTCTCATAGATTTCTAATTGATTGTCAGTAAATAATATGATAGGAATGAGTATTTATTACCTAATTGGAAAACAACATTTTTGTAATAGATAACATTTTATATAGATTTTGAAAGCTACACATAATTTTATTGCTGACACTCCTAGATTCATGAAATTAAGTGACAGATGAATTCAAATGTGTTTGAAGACCTATGTACTATCAGATCACATCAAAACTTCATAACTGCCATGCACTGATAGATTCAGGGACTAAACCATCTGTCTTATTGCACTGTGTAGCATGCTTTTCCTCTGTTAATTGCATATCTCCTTTTTCTCTTACAAAACATTTGCTAAGGGTAGCTCAAGAAAGAGTTGAAACTGAGCTGTTGCAGCTAGAGAATGTTCTGTATTCTCTGTTATATAATGAAGTGTTTGCATTTTTACCTGTTAACGATTTAATTTTAATCTTACATTACAGTCTTTGTTTTATGTAACCTTATGTTTCAAAGGGTGTATCTGGGTGTGATTTAACTGAATCATTATACTTTTTAAGACTGTGGGATATTTTTCTCAAGTCAGGAATGATTGTATTAAAGATAGAATAAAGTAAATAACATTATTTCTACACATGCTAGCTATATCTAAGGTTAAAATAGCTAAAACATATTAAAGATTAAATAAAAAGGATTAAAATAATGTTACACTAGCATCTGCTAATCCAAGAGCTAAAAATGACAGCATCTGAAGCCAGTGAAAAAGAAATTTTTTTAAGCTAGCGGAAAATAGACTGAGGAAAAATATTTTCAAATCTCTTTACTACATTTTTCTGTACATTGGTGTAATGGATAGTAGAAAAGGAAGAGACCATTAAAATGTAAATGTTACTAAATTTAGGCAAATACTAGGAAGAGTCTAGAATGATTAAAAGCCAAGGAAGTTTAAGTAAGATGGATTTACTTAACACCATGTTTCTCAAGCTTCTGTCATTAACATACTCTCTGAGGGTCTCATCTGTGCAAACATACACTACCATTTATTTCCTTCTTTTTTTTTTTTTACTTGAGCTTTACTTTAAATCTACTCACTTAAAAAAATCCTAAATCTTGTTCTAAGCACAAGATCTGTAAATAAAACTTTAAATTTAAAAGATTGTCTACCAATTAAAATCATTGCATATGCCTCACTATGGACACATTGCCTTGAGAAAATTATGTTAAATGTATCAGAAGGGAACCATTCTTCTAAGATGAGAGATAAGAAATGGAGGAAGAAATCTAGAGAGCTAAATACAGAATTGCATAATTACCAGAAGTGGTAGAAAATTGTACTAAATCTATACTAAGTTGATCCAAATCAGGTCTTTCCAATCATATTGTGAGTGGGTGATGTGAACCTATTTGGAGACTTTCCTGTCCTGTTCTCTCCCCCCCACCCCACGTGCATCCACCCTTCCATAATTATCCTGCATATCTGGGATCAGAGAAATTGTGGAGTGGGCTTCTGTTGCCCTCATTTTCAGCTGGAGAGGTTACTACAGATGTTCTGTCTTTCTGTTCTTCATATTAAGAGCTCCACAGAAGGAGCTCTGACTGTTAAAATCCATTGATTTTTTTCCCTCTACTTATTCTGTGTACCCCTACTCAAATATTCACACACACACACATATATATACACGTATATATATGTGTGTGTATATATATACATATATGTATATATATAACTTACTTTTTTTTTTGTCTCTTTCCCCATACTAGTATATGTTCCATATACACAACAGGGATTTGTGTGTTTTATTCACTACTGTATCTGGAACTCCTAGAACAGATTCCGGCAATAGTAGGTGCTAAATAAATATTTGCCGAATGAATGAGTGAGTGAATGAATGAGTGATTTTAGCTTTGAATATTACCTCATGTTCATATTTATTGCTGCCTATTTTGATAACACAAATTTCCTCTCACCCAACATTTAAGATTGATTTTTTTCTTGTATCTATTTAGTCACACAGAACTATCTTTTTCATTTATTTAGACTCTAACTTTTAGAGCTACCTTTTTATTTTTATTTTATTTCTTTTTATTTGAAACATTAATTTAGAGTTGAAACTCCAAAACATTAAGTGTGCCCAAGTAGTTTACTTGACTCTATGAAATTCAGTTTTGCAATATAATTCCCTGTTGTTTTGCTTGTAATTGTACCTCTTGGGCTTTAAATTTGGTCATTTGATACAAATGGCATCTACAAATGGTACATTTTATGGGTAGTGATTTTGTGAAAAGCATTTTAGGCTACCAGTTGTGCTCTTGCTTTCATAAACACTTTTAACTTAAGATACATGGTATTTTGGCCTTTTGTGAATAAATATAATTCTGTGATTTTCAAAGGAAATGTTTTTATATAACTTTTTGTTGTTGTTGTTACTTCTTGGCTTTTTATTTCTTTAATGCTTAATTAAAGTATGTCCTTAACAAAGAACTGAGGCAGAGCATGGGTTGTATCTACATGGTTAGAGTATATTTATATATATATATTTAAAGGTTTTATTTATTTATTTGAGAGAGAGAGAGCATGAGCAAGGGTGAGGGACAAAGAGAGGGAGACACAGACTGAAACGGGGCTCTGTCCCAGGACACTGAGGTCATGAACTGAACCAACATCACATGGTTAACCTACTGTGCCATCCAGGCACCCCTGTTTTTATCTTATCCAAAATATGTGAAAGATGGTACAGTAGATTTTCCCAAAAACTTCTCCTCTTTGGGATATTTTCTAAAAATTTCATTGGACTTTTATGTTGTGAATGTTTTCATAAAAGCTACCTACAAAAAGATGTTTCATACATGTTTGAATTTTTATTACTCAAAAACCTGTTCATGTTCTCTTTCCTCACTTGCAATTTAGATCAAATAGAGTGTGGTTTTGATCAAAATTAGAAGATTTCATTACTAAAGAGTTAGAATCTAAACTTTTCAACTTTGAAATTTGAAATTCTTTGTGTTTTTTTTAGGTTAGAGAATGACTTCATCTTTGAACTCTGTTGTTCAAATGATGACACAGTGCATATATATATGTGTGTATATATATATACACACATAAACACATATATACATAAATATATATATTTAAAACTGAGCAAAGCAGACAGCAGGAATTATACATTCTTATTTTCTGTGATATATAGATTACCCACATTTGCTTGCTTCATATGCCCCTCGCTTTTTCAGTTTTAAAAAATGGGTACAATTAAATGAAAAGTAATACAAATATAAAAAAAGTAAAAGGTTCTTCAGAAAAATCAGGGACTCTCAAATATGAAAAACAAATTTATTTCTAAATGTCTGATAATTTAAAGATATCATTAGTACACAAATTTATAATCTCTGATAGCACATAGAACATTAAGAAAGGCATATAAATATGCAAATTGGAGAATATTTGTTTTCATTCATAAAGAATATTTAACACTAAAATCTTTCTGAAATATGTTTATTTAAAACACTTAGTGTCTAAATATTCAGGGCTGAATTATGTGGTACAATTAGGAATTTGCTAATATTATTTTGCCTTTTGGATGTTTTTCAGTGTTTTAATTCTCTCAAAAAAATTGGAAACTAATTTTTCAATCAGATTTTGAATATTTTTTTAAAATCAGATTTTGAATATTTGACATTGGCCTTAAGAGCTACTAAGAAGATACACTTGAATATGCCTATAATAATTACCATTGAAGTATGGCTTGTAGTATCTTAGAGAAAAGGATGGCGATTGTGTCATAATGTGTGATAATATAAAATTAAGATACAAATGCATCCTATTTTTCTATATATTTTATAAAATCTTGTACTTCTATGGTATAAAATTAAGTTTAATTTTATTCTTTCTAGTTATTTATTATCTACTTGTAATGAGAGAAAGGATTCCTTTTATTTAAAAAAAGATCTGCTAATTTCCACCATAAAATATCAACTATTTCCATTAAATAGTTCTTTACCAGTGATGCTAAGAAGTTACATTAGCTATAACTAGTGTAAGATTCTAAAACTAGAAGGAATTAAAAGGTGCAGATGGTATACAAAGATGTAATGTGGTGGTAATTACCAGTAAGGCTCCATTTTATTGGTGTGCTCTAGTAGTAGTCTCAGCCTCTTTATTATTCTGATACTGAACTTGTTGAAATAAATGTGATAAGAACATACTAGTCTTATCCTTCATCTTCTTGGTGAAAAATTAGCAAAGAAGGACATGTAAATCTCCTTGCTGGAAGAGTACATAAAGGATACATTTATCTGACAATGAAGTAACCCTGAGAAGTGCTCTGGACAATAGAGAATGTGACTTTAGAAGCATCTTCTGAGATCTCCCCCAACTAGTTATAGGCTAGTGTGGTTATGGGCTTGATCTGTTTTATTCACTGCTCTGTCTCCTGTCATCTGGCACTTAATAAGCTCTTGAACATTTATTGAATGAATGGATGTATTGTAATACAAGCTTCCCAAATGATTCTGATGGAGTTTTACATAGATGAATTTGGAGGGAGTAGAGTTCACCCTCTTCATTCTCTTTGTTTTGGTTATTCATTCCTAGGAAGTTACATCAATTTCAGTTTGTCCTTGGTTGATAATACCTCGCAGTAACCCCACACTTCATTTGTCTGTAGAAATAGTTCATTGAAGTTATCCTTTCAGAATATTCCTTCAGATTTTCTTTTCCTGCTATCTACACTAAGAAATACATTTTATATCATAATCTATTACACATATACCCTCATACTAGTTTACCTGCCTATATGTCCATTGGAGATGTCTTGTGGAGGTCACTGCTGACAGAACAGTTGTCATTTTAAGTGTTGTGGAATGCCATGTCGAGGCAAAGGATAACAATAGAAGGTTTCAAACGTGCTGCCTTTGCTCACGGCTCCTTTGCCAGAATTCACTACGTGTTTCCACCCAACCACAAGGAGGACAGAGGGTAGAAAGAGTTGAAATTTTTGGCAAGCCACACTAATAATTACAACACACCGCTCTTTGACACCACCTGCAGGATATTGCAAAATAAAATTGCAGGAATCTGGGGCTTCCTCATTCATTGTATATGTTGGAAATCATTATGTGGCTTACCTTTTCTCCTTTATCAGTGTCTTTTAAAATAGGAACTTTTATATTTTTCAGTCCTCTTTATCAGTTGTTTAAGTATTGCCAGTGCTTTTAGTGTCCTGTTAAAGAACTCTTTCCCTACTTTATGTAAATAAAATTTTTTATGTTGTCCTTGAGACACTTTATTACATTGCTTTTCTTGTTTCTGCACCCTACCTGGAATAGATGATTTTAATGTAAGGTGTGGTGATTCAAAAGTAAAGTGCATTTCTTTCGTACATTGACTTACATTATTTAGAAGGCCATCTCATTCTCACAGATGTTCATATATGCATAGATTTGTTTCTGAACTCCTTATTTTCTTCCATGGCGTCTATATTTGTCTTTGTTCTCCAAATCTACTATCTTAATTCCTTTTGCTTTTATAATAAATTAAGATGTTTTACAGAGTAAGTATTTCAACTTTGTTATTTCTGATATTTTCTTAGCTACCTTGACCTTTAGTGCTACCCTGTGAATTTTAGAAACTGCTATTTCTACCAAAGGTGGGATTATTATTTTTTTTCTTACTTTTTTATTTATTTAAGCTTTTTTAAATTTAAACATATAATGTAACCCCACCACCCTCTCCCAACCCCTCTCCCCCCCACCCCCCTCAGTTTGTTTTATGACATTAAGAGTCTCTTTTTGTTTGTCTCCCTCCTGATCCCATCTTGTTTCATTTTTTCTTTTCCTACCACCTGAACCCCCACCCCCGTTGCATCTCCACTTCCTCATATCAGGGAGATCATGTGATTCCTCCAGTTGACTTATTTCACTAAGCATAATACGCTCTAGTTCCATTCATGTCGTCGCAAATGGTAAGATTTCATTTCTTTTGATGGCTGCATAGTATTCCATTGTATATATATACCAACTCTTCTTTATCCATTCATCTTTGATGGACATCTAGGTTCTTTCCATAACTTGGCTATTGTGGACATTGCTGCTATAAACATTCGGGTACACGTGCCCCTTTGGATCACTACGTTTGTATCTTTAGGGTAAATACCCAGTAGTGCAATTGCTGGGTCATAAGGTAGCTCTATTTTCAATTTTTTGAGGAACCTCCATGCTGTTTTCCAGAGTGGTTGCACCAGCTTGCATTCCCACCAACAGTGTAGGAGGGTTCCCCTTTCTCCACATCCTCACCAGCATGTGTCTGGTATTTATTTATTTTAGAGAGAGTGAGCTGGGGAGGTATGGGGAGGGGTAGAGGGAGAGATCTTCAAGCTGACTCCCTACTGAGTACAGAGCCTAGAGCAGGGCTTGATCCCATGACCTTGAGATCATGACCTAAGCAGAAATCAAGAGTCTGATGCTTAACCAACTGAGCCAATCAAGAACTCCATTGAGTTTTGAATTTTATCAATTTTTTTCTGCCATTGTGAAAATTATATTTTTAATACTTTATTGTGTCATATATTATTTAATACTATATTTTAAAGTAATGACTTATGTTGATTTTTAAATATTAAATGAACCTTGTATTCCTGGAATAAACTTAATGTGGTCATGATTTATATATCACCAGATTTAATTTAATACAGGCATACCTTAGAGATATTATGGGTTCCATTTTAGACCATTGCAAGACAAATTCTGCAACAAAGTGAGTCAAATGAATTTTTTGGTTTTCCATTGCATGTAAAAGTTATGTTTAGAGTATACAGTGTCTAAGTGTGCAATAGCATTATGTCTAAAATGTACATATCTTAATAAAAAATATTGCTAAACAGTTTCATTCTATTTGAGTAATACTGTTTAATATTTCCTTTGGTTTGGTTCTGCTGCTAAAAATTTAGTCTTGTTTGTTTATAAATATAGTTATTTCAAAAGATATTTTTACTGGATATAGAATTTTAGGTTAACAGTGATTTTCTTTTGCCACTTTGAAACTATCTTTCTGTTGTCTTGTTCATTTCAAAAAGTCAGCAGTAACTCTTTTGAAGATAATATATCTCTTTCAGCTACTTAACATAATTTTTTGTCTTTTAAGGAGTTTTATTATGAAAGTCATGGGTACTTTTAAAAAATGTTGCTATAGTGTTAGAGTGCTTTTTTAATTGTAACTTGTCTTCAATTTTGAAAAGTTCACCACCATTATTTATTTACATTTATTTTCTCCCATTTTCTCTTTCACCTGATGCCCTTTATGGCAATTCATTTGTCCATATGTAGGGTCTTTTTTCCAAAAAGTCTTTTATAGTCCTTTCCCTTGAATTTTGTATCTTTCTCTCTCTCTCTTTTTTTTTTTTTGTGCATATATCTATCCATATTCTAGTTTTATTTGATTTTCAGTTGTGTCTAATCAGCTAATTATTCTATAGGTTTCTTATTTTCACTTGTATTTTTTCTAGAATTTTGATTTGTTTTTCTTTTTATGGTTTATCTTCTGACATTACTAAGTTTTAAAGAAAATCCTCGAACATCTTGATCACACTTATTTTGAAGTCCCTGACTGATAACACCATTATATGAGTTCCTTGTTTATATTACCCTTTTCCCCCTTATTTTGTCTGTCTCCTTTAGTGACTGATTATTTTTGATTTTTTACTAGATACTTTAAAATGTAGAAATATTTTAAAGCTATGGAAGATTTTATCTTTCTTCAGAGATGATTACTTTTGCTTATGGAAGCAATTAGCCTGGGAATGCTAATATTCTCAGATCATCTTAATTCCATCAAAAATTGAGATTGTTTCTTCATTCTGGCTTATTTCAGATTCACCCTATTTCTAAGATGTCCTGATGGAAAGTTTGTTCTGCCCAGGATCTTCCTACTTATTGGGCCATAAACTTCAATTTTGTACCTTCTTAAATCCAAAATCTCTTGAAAGTTCTCTCTTCACTTTCCTAACTTCTCAGCTGTTGCTAAATATTATAAATACTAGCCTTGGCTCTCTGGGTACTACTCTTTTTTCATACTTTGGTTCCTCCAAATTAATTTCTGCCTTGATATTTCTGATGCCTTCAAATCATTATTTTAATATTTTTCTAGATATTTGTTGTGTTCAGTATGGTGTTTGGTCCTACATAATCTAGTTCACTACTGCCAGTAGTAGAAACAAAGATTTGGTTTCATTCTCTGGTTTCTAGTTCAGTCCCTCTTGCATTCCAAGGAGACTGTGCTTGGGGGAAACAAAACAACAATAAATCTACCATGATTTTAGTTATCTTTACCTCACAGTAATGGAGTACATTTACATACAAGAAAGACTGTAATGTGAACCTTCCATGACAAAGGTGATTGGTACATCAAGAGTTAATATTTTTACCTAGTCAAAAATGTTTTTTAAATTAAAAAAAATTAATTCTAGTATAATTAACAGACAGTGTTATTTTAGTTTTATGTGTATGATATAGTGATTCAATAATTCTATACGTTACTCAGTGCTCATTATGATTAGTTTAGTCTTAATCCCTTTTATGTATTTCATATGTTCTCCCATAATACTCCCGTCTGATAACTATCAGTTTGTTTTCTATAGTTAAGAGTCTATTTTTTGGCTTGTCTATCTTTTTTCCTTATTCATTTGTTTTGTTTCTTAAGTTCCACATATGAGTAAAATCATATCTTATTTGTCTTTTCTGACTCACTTATTTTACTCAGCCTTATACTTTCTAGCTCAATCTATGTTGTTGCAAATGGCAAAATTTCATTCTTTTTTATTCCTGAGTAATATTCCATTGTGTATATATGTATTACATTTTCTTTATCCATTCATCTATCAATGGACACTTGGGTTGCTTCCATAATTTGGCTACTGTAAATAATGCTGCAATAAATATAGGGGTGCATGTACCTTTTCAAACTAGTGTTTTTGTATATTTTGGGTAAATACCCACTAATGAAATTACTGAATATATGATAATTCTATTTTTAATTTTTTGAGCAACCTCTATACTGTTTTCCATAGTGGCTGCACAAATTTGCATTCTCACCAACAGTGCATGAAGGTTCATTTTTCTCCACTTTCTCACCAACACTTGTTTTTTCTAGTGTTTTTTATTTTAGCCATTCTGATAGATGTGAGATGATATCTCATTGTGGTTTTGATTTATGTTTTCCTGATAAATGATGTTGAGCATCTTTTCATGTGTCTGTTGGCCATCTGGATGTCTTCTTTGAAGAAAAGTATGTTCATGTCTTCTTCCCAGTTTTAATTGTATTGCTTATTTTTTTGTTTGTTTTTTTGGTGTTTAATTATATAATTTCTTTATGTATCTTGGATACTAACCCTGTATTGGATATGTCATTTGCAAATATCTTCTCCTATTCAGTGGGTTTTCTTTGTTTTATTGATTGTTTCCTTTGCTGTGCAGGAGCTTTTTATTTATTTTGATGTGGTCCCAATGGTTTATTTTTGCTTTTGTTTCCCTTGCCTTAGGAAGTACATCTAGAAAAATGTTGCTATAACCAATGTCAGAGACATTACCGCCTGTACTCTCTTCCAGGATCTTTATGGTTTCAGGTCTCACATTTAGCTCCTTAATCCATTTTTAAAGTTTATTTTTGTGGGTGGTATAAAAAACGGTTCCAGTTTCTTTTCCCTTTTTTTTTTTTTTTTTTGCATGTAGCTGCCCAGTTTTGAAGATTAATTGACCATATAATTATGGGCTTATTTCTGAGCTTTCTAGTCTGTTCCATTGATTTATGTGTCTGTTTTTGTGCCAGTACCATACTGTTTTGATTGCCACAGCTTTGCAGTATATCCTGAAGTCTGGGTTGTGATTTTATCCTTGTTTCATTCTTGTTTTTTCAAGAAACAAGTTTCATTCTTGTTTTTCAAGATTGCTTTGGCAATTTGGGGTCTTTTGTAGTTCCATACAGATTTTAGGATTATTCCAATCTTGTTAAAAAATGCTGTTTGGATTTTGATAGGGGTCACATTAAATCTGTAGATTGTTTTGGGTAGTATGGACAATTTAACAATGTTTGTTCTTCCAAACCATGAACTTGGGAATATCTTTCCTTTTGTTTGTGTTGTCTTTAATTTCTTACATCACTATTTTATAGTTTTCAGAGTGCAGGTGTTTCATTATCTTTCACCTAGTAATCATTTAAATGACAGCTTCTCTTGACACCAAGCTCCAGGGGAATAATAATAGGATGTATTCCCAAGGAAAAATTAATTCCCTATTCTGTGTAGCTCTCAGAGTTTTAAAATGGCGATTTCTTTGAATATTTGTGCTTTATTAAACCCCTTCCTAATTTTTCACTTTTATTTTAAGCCTAAAGGTAGACAATTTAAAAATTTTATATATTTTTAATAAGAAAGGACAGTATAACTATTTTATATAACCACTTCATAAGGAAATAAGCATTTCAATATAAATGTAAACGTTCTTCTTAATACATAACTTAGTTTCTATTATGATTGCTTAAATACAAAGGGACAAAAATATTTTCATAACTTACAAAATTTTTTATATGAGAGAGCTCTGTAATTTAGTAAAGATTTATAAACTAGCTTATCTTTTTAAGTGAGTAATAATCAGTTATTTTGAGATTTTATGATAAATATTGACAGCTAATTAGAAATTAACAGGAATCAGTTACTTTGACTCCTTAGAACATTTAATATCTGTATTGTTTATCTTTCATTTATAAACTGAAAATATTTTAAAGTTACAATTAGGTTGATGATGATATGCTAAATAAAATAAAGATTTTTTCAGTGTCAACTTCCATGAATAGTTAGAATGGTCTGAAAAACAGTGAGAAGTATTTTGAACTTGACGCAAAAATTTATACGTACATGTTTTTTTAAAGATTTTATTTGTCAGACAGAGAGAGAAAAAGCACACACACATACCTGCATGCGGGGGGAGGGACAGAGGGAGAGGCAGGCTCCCCTCTGAGCAAAGAACCTGATGTGGGATTCCATCTCTAGACCCTGGGATCATGACCTGAGCTGAGGGCAGATACTTAACTGACTGACCCACTCAGGCATCCCTCATATGTACATTTAAGGTGTGAAAAATATATAGTTCTTTTCTCTTAAATTTTGTAAATCAATTTTATTACTTCTGTGGGCCAATTATTTATAACATATCAGGTTATCTTGTGGTAGCTATTTTATTTTGTTATTATAGTCTGCACACTCATCATCAGTTTTTCATTCTTTGAAAATATGCTATTTATTACAAAGGATTGTGAATGTAACTCTATGCAAAAATAACTACTGAAAACAAAAATGAGAGTATCTGTTTTTCATGTACCATTGGTCAAATGTTTTTCAGTGTGTGCTGTGTATCAGACACTGTGTTAGAGGCTGGAGACCTAAAAATGAACTGAAATAGCATTTTTCTCTAAGCTTAGTGGGGATACAGACAAGGAGAAAGAAATTTATGTCTGGTGTGATAAGTACAACTCTAGAATTAAGTAGAGTATACCATGGAATCATATTCTTTTCTAACAGTTGCTGAACACTGTCTGGGGTATGTGGAGAAGTAGGAACCTCCTCTGTCCTTTGTTTATAAGGAATTGGAGGGGAGGCAGGGAGAACTTGTGAATCAATCAGTTGTTACAGAGCAACATTCCAATGAGTTGTGTAAATGAGTTGGAAATAAATTGAAGTTCCTTAACTCATGAAGTCCTAAAAATTATTTAGGACAAGTATGCTTTGCTTTTGCCAAGTTCCAGTGTATGAAAGATAGTTTGTCATTTTCTTGACCTGTATCCACCCCCAGTTTAAGCTATTCATTGTGCTATCATCAGATCTTAAAAGTGCAGAACATAGATATCAGTAGAAGTGTCATGAAATACAGTAATGTGGTAGATGTTTTAAAAAGAATAACATTGTGTTTGTGTGTGTGTGTGTGTGCACATGCATGCAAACATATGCACACATGTAGCAGTGTGGGGGCATAAGTCTATATAGTTTTATATGGATATATATTCATATATATGTATGTGCCTCTGTGTGTATGTGTGTGTAATGCATATTTACATGGATGACATGACAAAGAAACTCTGGTTAAACATATTTGTGCTGCAAGTGGGTAGTGTTAACTGGGATTGCCAGAATTTACCTTGTAGGATATCTCTTTACAAAGGAGTTCTGTGATATTGGCATGTCCTTTGTCAAAGGTGGTTTGGATTTCCCAAGTGCCTCTTAAAGAGGCAATTTGGTATAGTGGGTAATAACATGGATTCCAGGGCAAGCTTGCCTGGGTTTCAATCTTACTTCTATCATTTATTACTCTTAACATATTAATTTTCTGTGTCTTGGTTTCCATGACTGTAAAATGATAATAATACTTACCTTGTAGGATTATTGTGAAGATTACATTATATGGATGTAAAGCTCTTAGAAGAGTACTGAGTTTATAGTCAGTACTCTGTAAGTATATATGAACTATTAGTGGTTGTACTATATCTGGAATGCCTGTTTTATATTGAGACTTGGTTGTGGTATGTGAATTCGTGGAAGGAAGAAAGGAATAAAAGAAGGAAGGAAATAATTTGCATTTATAAAGCTTTGGCTCAGTATTCACATTTCATTTTATTTATTTTTTAAAGTCTTGTTTTAGATCTTAATTTGGATCTTCAATCCATTTTTTAAAAGATATTTATTTACTTGAGAGAGACAGAGCATGAGCAGGGAAGAGGAGGGAGAAAAAAAGCAGACTCCCCACTATGCAGGGAACCCAATATGGGGCTCAATTCCAGGACCCAGAGATGATGATCTGAGCAGATGTTTAACTGACTGAGCCACCCAGGTCTTCCTGGTATTCACACATTTTATAGGTGAGATGAACTAAGGCTAGAATGTAATTTCCCAGATTCTCAGTCTTATGGTTTATCTGATTACAGATATACATGGATTGAGATAAATATATTAGTCTTATTTTTAACTTGCTGTGAACTACAAATATCAAAATGACAGAGATGATATGAAGTATATCTTTTTAGTGGTTCCATAAAAGTATAGGAAAAAAGTCATACTAAATAAAAATGTAGAATGAAGATAGATTCTTGGTTAAGGGCACAGGAGACAGCATAATAGGAAGGACTTTTTACAAACTCAAATTAACTTTTCTGAATGTTCCCTCATTTATACGATGAAATAAAAAAATTCACTTGCTGGTGTTCCAAAGTTAGTAACTTTTTTAAATTTCATAACAGCTTCTTTCTTCTTCTTCTCCTCTTCCTCCCGTCTCCATTCCCCCTCCTCTTTTGTCTTTTTTTTTTTTTTTAAGATTTTATCTATTTGACAGAGAGATCACAAGTAGGCAGAGAGGCAGGCAGAGAGAGAGTGGGAAGCAGACTCCCCGCTGAGCAGAGAGCCCGATGCGGGGCTCAGTCCCAGGACCCTGAGATCATAACCTGAGCCGAAGACAGAGGCTTAACCCACTGAGCAACCCAGGCACCCCTTGTCTTTGTTTTTCATCAGCTAAACATCTGTTTTCTTTTTTTCCAATTACGTTAAATACTTAGCAGGATTCCAAACAATCTCTTAGGAATTGTCCTTGTTTCTACCTTTATTTTTTTTTAACATCTGGTATATGCTGGACACCCAACATGGACTTACTAATTTGCATGTAACTTACATCTTATTATGACCTTTCTCCTGTAGATCCCCCTAAATCTCGTCCCAAGTAATTCTTAAGCCATAGAAGGAAAGAGAGAGTTAAGAAAGAATACCCCGAAACAGTGGATATACCCCAACCAATTCTAGATGCTTCGTGGCATTCAAATAGATGTTTTGTAAGTAAAGAAATGAGCAAGCTTTTTTCTTCTTTTTTTAAAATTTATTTTTATTAACATATAATGTATTATTTGCCCCAGTGGTACCAGTCTGTGAATCATCAGACTTACACATTTCACATCATTCACCATAGCCCATACCCTCCCCAATGTCCATAACCCAGCCACCCTATCCTTACCCCCCCATCCCCCCAGCATCCCTCAGTTTGTTTTGTGAGATTAAGAGTCTCTTATGGTTTGTCTCCCTCCCGAGGGAGTTGAGTTTGATAAGTTCTTTATAGATTTTGGGTACTAGCCCTTTATCTGATATGTCATTTGCAAACATCTTTTCCCATTCTGTCAGTTGTCTTTTGGTTTTGTTGACTGTATCCTTTGCTGTGCAAAAGCTTTTGATCTTGATGAAGTCCTAATAGTTCATTTTTGCCCTTGCTTCCCTTGCCTTTGGTGATGTTTCTAGGAAGAAGTTATTGTGGCTGAGGTCAAAGAGGTTGCTGCCTGTGTTCTCCTCAAAGATTTTGATGGATTCTTGTCTCACATTGAGGTCTTTGATCCATTTTGAGTCTCTTTTTGTGTGTGGTGTAAGGAAATGGTCCAGTTTGTTTCTGGATGTGGCTGTCCAATTTTCCCAATACCGTTTGTTGAAGAGACTGTCTTTTTTCCATTGGACATTCTTTGCTGCTTTGTTGAAGATTAGTTGACCATAGAGTTGAGAGTCTATTTCTGGGCTCTCTATTCTGTTCCATTGATCTGTGTGTCTGTTTTTGTGCTAGTACTGTATTGTCCTGATGATTACAGCTTTGCAATAGAGCTTGAAGTCTGGAATTGTGATGCCACCAACTTTGGTTTTCATTTTCAACATTCCTCTGGCTATTTAGGATCTTCTCTGGTTCCATATAAATTTAGGATTATTTGTTCCATTTCTTTGAAAAAAATTGATGGTATTTTGAGAGGATTGCATTAAATGTGTAGATTGCTCTAGGTAGTATAGACATTTTCACAATATTTGTTTTTCCAATCCATGAGCATGGAACGCTTTTCCTTATCTTTGTGTCTTCCTCAATTTCTTTCATGAGTACTTTATAGTTTTCTGAGTGCAGATTCTTTACCTCTTTGGTTAGGTTTATTCCTAGGTATCCTATGGTTTTGGGTGCAATTGTAAATAGGATCGACTCCTTAATTTCTCGTTCTTCAATCTTGTTGTTGTTGGTGTATAGAATTGCAACTGACTTCTGTGCATTGATTTTATATCCTGACACATTACTGAATTCCTGTACAAGCTCTAGCAGTTTTGGGGTGGAGTCTTTTGGGTTTTCCGTATAAAGTATCATATCATCTGCAAAGAGTGAGAGTTTGACTTCTTTGCTGATTCAGATGCCTTTTATTTCTTTTTGTTGTTTGATTGCTGAGGCTAGGACTTCTAGTACTATGCTGAATAGCAGTGGTGACAGTGGACATCTCTGCCATGTTCCTGATGTTGGGGGAAAAGCTTTCAGTTTTTCCCCATTGAGAATGATATTCGCTATGGGTTTTTCATACGTGGCTTTGATCCCTACCCTGTGAAGAGTTTTGATCAAGAAAGGATGCTGTACTTTGTCAGATGGTTTTTCAGCATCTATTGGGAGTGTCATATGGTTCTTGTTCTTTCATTTATTAATGTATTGTATCACATTGGTTGATTTATGGATGTTGAACCAACTTGCAGCCCAGGAATAAATCCCACTTGGTCCTGGTGAATAATCCTTTTAATGTACTGTTGGATCCTATTGGCTAGTATTTTGGTGAGAATTTTCGCATCTGTGTTCATCAAGGATATTGGTCTGTACTTCTCTTTTTTGATGGGATCCTTGTCTGGCTTGGGGATCAAGGTGATGCTGGCCTCATAAAATGAGTTTGGAAGTTTTCCTTCCATTTCTATTTTTTGGGAACAGTTTCAGGAGAATAGGTATTAATTCTTCTTTAAACATTTGGTAGACTTCCCTTGGGCAGCTGTCTGGCGCCCGGCTCTTGTTTGTTGGGAGATTTTTGATGACTGTTTCAATCTCCTTACTGGTTATGGGTCTGTTCAGGTTCTCTATTTCCTCCTGGTTCAGTTTTAGTCATTTATATGCCTCTAGAAATGCATCTCTTTCTTCCAGATTGTCAAATTTGCTGGTGTATAGTTGCTCATAATATGTTATTGTAATTGTTTTTTTTTTGGTTTTTTTTTTTGGTGTTGGTTGTGATCTCTTCTCTTTCATTCATGATTTTATTTATTTGGGTCCTTTCTCTTTTCTTTTTGATAAGTCTGGTCAAGGGTTTTTCAATCTTATTAATTCTTTCGAAGAACAAGCTCCAATTTTTGTTGATTTGTCCTACTGTTCTTTTGGTTTCTATTTCATTGATTTCTGCTCTGAACTTTATTATTTCTTTTCTCTTGTTGGGTTTAGGCTTTCTTTGCTCTTCTTTCTCTAGCTCCTTTAGGTGTAGGGTTGGGTTGTGTACTTGAGACCTTTCTTGTTTCTTGGGAAAGGCTGGTATGGCTATATACTTTCCTCTCAGGACTGTCTTTGCTGTGTCCCACAGATTTTGAACAGTTGTGTTTTCAATTACATTTGTTTCCATGAATTTTTTCAATTCTTCTTTAATTTCCTGGTTGACCCATTCATTCTTTAGTAGGGTGCTCTTTAGCCTCCACATATTTGGATTATTTCCAACTTTCCTCTTGTGATTGAGTTCTAGCTTCAGAGCATTGTAGTCTGAAAATATGCAGGGAATGATCCCAGTCTTTTGGTACTGGTTGGGACCTGATTTGTGACCCAGGATGTGATGTATTTTGAGGAAGTTCCATGTGCACTAGGGAAGAGTGTGTATTCTGTTGTTTAGGGATGGAATGTTGTAAATATATATGTGATGTCCATCTGGTCCAGCGTGTCATTTAAAGCCTTTATTTCCTTGTTGAGCTTTTGCTTTGATGATCTGCCCATTTCAGTGAGGGGTCTGTTAACGTCCTCTACTATTATTGTATTACTGTTGATGTGTTTCTTTGATTTTGTTACTAGTTTGTTTATATACTTGGTTACTCCCATTTAGGGGTATAGATATTTAAAATTGTTAGATTGTCTTGTTGGGACAGACCCTTTAAGTATGATATAGTGTCCTTCTTCATCTCTTATTATATAGTCCTTGGCTTAAAATGTAATTTATCTGATATAAGGATTGCCACCCCAGCCTCCTTTGATGTCCATTAGCATGGTAAATATTTTTCCACTCCCTCAGTTTAAATCTGGAGATGTTTTTGCATCTAAAATGAGTTTCTGGGGCGCCTGGGTGGCTCAATGGGTTAAGCTTCTGCCTTCGGCTCTGGTCATGATCTCAGGGTCCTGGGATCGAGCCCCACATCAGGGTCTCTGCTCAGCAGGAAGCCTGCTTCCCTCCCTCCCTCTGCCTGCCTCCCTGCCTACTTGTGATCTCTGCCTGTCAAATAAATAAATAAAATCTTAAAAAAAAATAAAATGAGTTTCTTCTTTTTTTTTAAAGGATTTTATTTATTTATTTGACAGACAGAGATCACAAGTAGGCAGGGAGGCAGGCAGAGAGTGGGGAGGAAGCAGGCTCCCTGCTGAGCAGAGACCCTCATGTGGGGCTCGATCCCAGGACCCTGAGATCATGACCTGAGCCGAAGACAGGGGCTTTAACCCACTGAGCCACCCAGGCGCCCTTAAAATGAGTTTCTTGTAGACAGCATATTAATGAGTTTTGGTTTTTTTATCCATTTTGATACCCTGTGTCTTTTATTGGGTTATTTAGCCCATTTACATTCAGGGTAACAAATGAACGATACGGATTTAGTGCCCTTGAATTGCCTGTAAGATGACTGTTACTGTATATTGTCTCTGTTCCTTTCTGGTCTATTACTTTTAGGCTCTCTCTTTGCTTAGAGGACCCCTTTCAGTATTTCGTGTAGGGATGGTTTGGTGTTTGCAAATTCTTTTAGTTTTTGTTTGTCCTGGAACCTTTTTATCTCTCCTTCTATTTTCAATGACAGCCTAGATGGATATAATATTTTTGGCTGCATATTTTTCTCATTTAGTGCTCTGAATATATCATGCCATTGCTTTCTGGCCTGCCAGGTCTCTGTGGATACATCTGATGCCAATCTAATATTTCTACCATTGCATGTTACAGACCTCTTGCCCTGAGCTGCTTTCAGGATTTTCTCTTTGTTTTATGACTTGCAAGTTTTACTATTAGATCTTGCGGTATGGACCTATTTTTACTTTGAGGGGTTTTCTCTTTGCCTCCTGGAATTTGTTGTTTGTTCCCTTTGCCATATTAGGGAAATTCTCTACTGTAATTTGCTCCAATATACCTTCTGCCTCCTCTCTCTTTCTTCTTCTTCTGGGTTCCCAATTATAATAATTGTTTCATCATATGATATCACTTATCAAGAAATGAGCAAGTTTAAAGAAGAAGAGCAACTATGAGAGACTAGTGTGCTGGAAGTTGAGATTTTGAAATGCAGTAGTTCTAGGTACTGATAGGTTTCATGAAACCATAAGTAAGAATGGCTTATATGTTGGCATATAAACAAGATGGCAACAAGGAGGAGTAAAGAGCAGTACTGCATGGTGATGGTACCTCAAATTGGGGAAGATTTGAAGTGAGGTTGGGAAGGTAATGGCTTAAATGTGGTAATTAGGAAAATGCCACCTGTGGTCTGAGGGTATTTGGTGAGAAAATGAGGAATTTCTGTATGATAAGGCCAGAGCTTAGTTGAAGAAAAATGTTTTAGAAAAAGTCTTGGAATTAGATTGAAGGCGGAATGTATTTACAACAAAATGAGAGAGGCCAACTAGAGATGTGAGAAAGAAATACAGTAGTAATGAGAACAACACTATGGAAGTAATGATGGAGGAGACTGAATATTGATGGGTGGCCCAGAATAACCAAGATGAAAGGTATGATTAGATCAGCCAGCTTCAAAATTCCTGACCTATGCAGGCTGAGGTCCTTGTGGGTTGTAGCCGACCCCTGTCTTTAGCAGCCTTTGTTCAGTGCTCAGATGTTTCATGCTGCTTCTTCCTTCCTCCCTCTGCTCTTCATAGACATATACTAACCTTGGAAAATAAGTCATGCTCCTTCATTCCAGCACAGCCCTAGAATACAGTGTTTAGAAGTTTATGTCATGTTATTTTAAGGTTTATATCGGGTTTTTTAAATGCACTGTCAATGAGTTTCCAGGTATCACAGTGAGCAGGGGACTATTTCTGTTATAGAATCGAAGAAAAAAACCTGAGAATTGGTGCTGGTTAGTGCTATTATGTGAATGGTCGTATTTTCACATAGAAGGTATTTAGTAGAACGTTGCTGATGATCTTAATAAAAGGAGGGGGAGAGGTGGAAGAGGAAATGAAAAAGGGGGTAATTAGTGAAGTGACTAACAATCACTGTTTGACAGAATCAAAATATATTGTCTTTTCCATTTGCCAGCTTTTATTGATCCTAAGTAACACTTTGATTTAACATTTTACAAATATTCATAAATAAAAATAATGGCATGTTACAATTAGAACTGGTTGTGTTTTTCCCCTTTGTTTTGGTCCATAAAACCCATCTTGGATTTAGTGAAAATTTCAAGTCCTCTTGTTTTCATTCTCATCCACCCCCTTTAAAATTTCATAATATTTTTTAAAGATGAGAGAGAGAGAGAGAGAGAAAGAGAGCAAGCAAATGAGCTTGGTGAGGAAGGGAAGAGAATTTGGATCAGACTCCTCACTGAGTGTGGAGTCCAATGTGGGATCCAGTCTCACAACACTGGGATCCTGACCTGATCTAAAATTAAGAATCAGCCATTCAACTGACTGAGCCACCCAGGAGCCTCTTCACCACCACCCCCCCACCGGCCTTTTTAAAGTTCTTTTATTTTCCACATATTTTATTTCCTTAATTTCTTGAACTTTACACATTATTCAATTTGTCTCCTTCACCCTTTTTATCCCAACTTCATTTTTCCTCTGGCTTGTGGTTACATAGAATATAGTTCTCAATCTAAAATCTAAGGTTTTTCTTTTTTTTTTTTTTAGGATCCCTAATATATTTATTTCAAAACTGTCCAGCATAAAAGTATTCTCTATCTTCATATGTTTGCTTTTTTAAAATTTTTTAATTTATATATATATATATTTAATTTAAACATATAATGTAACCCCACCACCCTCTCCCAACACCCCTCCCCCCCCAACCCCTCAGTTTGTTTTATGACATTAAGAGTCTCTTTTGGTTTGCCTCCCTCCTGATCCCATCTTGTTTCATTTATTCTTTTCCTACCCCCTTAACCCCCACCCCCGTTGCATCTCCACTTCCTCATATCAGGGAGTTCATATGATAGTTGTCTCTCTCCGATTGACTTATTTCGCTAAGGATAATACAATCTAGTTCCATCCATGTTGTTGCAAATGGCAAAATTTCATTTCTTTTGATGGCTGCATAGTATTCCATTGTATATATATACCACCTCTTCTTTATCCATTCATCTGTTGATGGACACCTAGGTTCTTTCCATAACTTGGCTATTGTGGACATTGCTGCTATAAACATTCGGGTGCACATGCCCCTTCAGATCACTTTGTTTGTATCTTTAGGGTAAATACCCAGTAGTGAAATTGCAGGGTCATAAGGTAGCTCTATTTTCAATTTTTTGAGGAACCTCCATGCTGTTTTCCAGAGTGGTTGCACCAGCTTGCATTCCCACCAACAGTGTAGGAGGGTTCCCCTTTCTCCACATCCTCGCCAGCATCTGTCATTTCCTGACTTGTTCATTTTAGCCATTCTGACTGGTGTGCGGTGGTATCTCATTGTGGTTTTGATTTGTATTTCCCTGATGCCCAGTGATGTGGAGCACTTTTTCACGTGTCTGTTGGCCATCTGGATGTCTTCTTGGCAGAAATGTCTGTTCATGTCCTCTGCCCATTTCTTGATTGGATTATTTGTTCTTTGGGTGTTGAGTTTGCTAAGCTCTTTATAGATTTTGGATACTAGCCCTTTATCTGATATGTCGTTTGCAAATATCTTCTCCCACTCTGTCAGTTGTCTTTTGGTTTTGTTGACTGTTTCCTTTGCTGTGCAAAAGCTTTTGATCTTGATGAAGTCCCAATAGTTCATTTTTTCCCTTGCTTCCCTTGCCTTTGGCGTTGTTCCTAGGAAGAAGTTGCTGCGGCTGAGGTCGAAGAGGTTGCTGCCTGTGTTCTCCTCAAGGATTTTGATGGATTCCTTTCTCACGTTGAGGTCCTTCATCCATTTTGAGTCTATTTTC
>ML110072.1:12377-83834 GCA_003697995.1 Taxidea taxus jeffersonii | reverse complement strand
TGTTGAACCAACCCTGCTGCCCTGGAATAAATCCCACTTGGTCGTGGTGAATAATCCTTTTAATGTACTGTTGGATCCTATTGGCTAGTATTTTGGTGAGAATTTTCGCATCTGTGTTCATCAAGGATATTGGTCTGTACTTCTCTTTTTTGATGGGATCCTTGTCTGGTTTGGGGATCAAGGTGATGCTGGCCTCATAAAATGAGTTTGGAAGTTTTCCTTCCATTTCTATTTTTTGGAACAGTTTCAGGAGAATAGGAATTAATTCTTCTTGAAATGTTTGGTAGAATTCCCCTGGGAAGCCATCTGGCCCTGGGCTTTTGTGTGTTTGGAGATTTTTGATGACTGTTTCAATCTCCTTACTGGTGATGGGCCTATTCAGGTTTTCTATTTCTTCCTGGTTCAGTTTTGGCAGTTTATATGTCTCTACGAAAGCATCCATTTCTTCCAGATTGTCAAATTTGTTGGCATAGAGTTGTTCATAATATGTTCTTATGATTGTTTGTATTTCTTTGGTGTTGGTTGTGATCTCTCCTCTTTCATTCATGATTTTATTTATTTGGGTCCTTTCTCTTTTCTTTTGGATAAGTCTGGCCAGGGGTTTATCAATCTTATTAATTCTTTCAAAGAACCAGCTCCTAGTTTCATTGATTTGTTCTATTGGTTTTTTGGTTTCTATTTCATTGATTTCTGCTTTGATCTTTATTATTTCTCTTCTCCTGCTGGTTTTAGGCTTTCTTTGTTGTTCTCTCTCGAGTTCCTTAAGGTGTAGGGTTAGGTTGTGTATTTGAGACCTTTCCTGTTTCTTGAGATAGGCTTGTATCGCTATATATTTTCCTCTCAGGACTGCAGTTGTTGTGTCCCACAGATTTTGGACCGTTGTGTTTTCATTATCATTTGTTTCCATGGTTTTTTTCAATTCTTCTTTAATTTCCTGGTTGACCCATTCATTCTTTAGAAGGATGCTGTTGAGTTTCCATGTATTTGTGCTCTTTCCAAATTTCCTCTTGTGATTGAGTTCTAGCTTCAGAGCATTGTGGTCTGAAAATATGCAGGGAATGATCCCAGTCTTTTGATACCTGTTGAGACCTGATTTATGACCCAGGATGTGATCTATTCTGGAGAATGTTCCATGGGCACTAGAGAACAATGTGTATTCTGCTGCTTTGGGATGGAATGTTCTGAATATATCTGTGATGTCCATCTGGTCCAGTGTGTCATTTAAGACCTTTATTTCCTTGTTGATCTTTTGCTTGGATGATCTGTCCATTTCAGTGAGGGGTGTGTTAAAGTCTCCAACTATTATTGTATTCTTGTCAATGTGTTTCTTTGATTTTGTTATTAATTGGTTTATATAGTTGGCTGCTCCCATGTTAGTGGCATATATATTTAAAATTGTTAGATCTTCTTGTTGGACAGACCCTTTGAGTATGATGAAGTGTCCTTCCTCATCTCTTATTATAGTCTTTGGCTTAAAATCTAATTGATCTGATCTAAGGATTGCCACCCCAGCTTTCTTCTGATGTCCATTAGCATGGTAAATTGTTTTCCACCCCCTCACTTTCAATCTGGAGGTGTCTTCAGGTCTAAAATGAGTTTCTTGTAGGCAGCATATGGATGGGTTTTGTTTTTTTATCCATTCTGAAACCCTGTGTCTTTTGATTGGGGCATTTAGCCCATTTACGTTCAGGGTAACTATTGAGAGATATGAATTTAGTGCCATTTATTGCCTGTAAGGTGATTGTTACTGTATATTGTCTCTGTTCCTTTCTGATAATACTTTTAGGGGGTCTCTTTGCTTAGAGGACCCCTTTCAATATTTCCTGTAGAGCTGGTTTGGTGTTTACACACTCTTTCAGTTTTTGTTTGTCCTGGAAGCTTTTTATCTCTCCTTCTATTTTCAGTGATAACCTGGCTGGATAAAGTATTCTTGGCTGCATGTTTTTCTCGTTTAGTGCTCTGAATATATCATGCCAGTTCTTTCTGGCCTGCCAGGTCTCTGTGGATAAGTCTGCTGCCAATCTCATATTTTTACCACTGTATGTTACAGACTTCTTGTCCCGTGCTGCTTTCAGGATTTTCTCTTTGTCGCTAAGACTTGTAAATTTTACTATTAGATGGCGGGGTGTGGACCGATTCCTATTGATTTTGAGGGGTGTTCTCTGCACCTCCTGGATTTTGATGCTTGTTCCCCTTGCTATATTAGGGAAATTCTCTACAATAATCCTCTCCAGTATACCTTCTGCTCCTATTTCTCTTTCTTCTTCTTCTGGAATCCCAATTATTCTAATGTTGTTTCGTCTTATGGCATCACTTATCTCTCGAATTCTCCCCTCGTGGTCCAGTAGTTGTTTGTCTCTCTTTTGGTCAGCTTCTTTATTCTCTGTCATTTGGTCTTCTATATCACTAATTCTTTCTTCTGCCTCATTTATCGTAGCAGTAAGAACCTCCATTTATTTTTTTTAAAGATTTTATTTACTTATTTGTTAGAGAGAGAGAGCGAGCACAGGCAGACAGAGAGGCAGGCAGAGGCAGAGGGAGAAGCAAGCTCCCTGCCGAGCAAGGAGCCCGATGTGGGACTCGATCCCAGGACGCTGGGATCATGACCTGAGCCGAAGGCAGCCGCTTAACGAACTGAGCCACCCAGGAGTCCTGTGAGACTCCATTTTTGATTGCACCTCATTAATACCTTTTTTTATTTCAGCTTGATTAGATTTTAGTTCTTTTATTTCTCCTGACAGGGTTTCTCTAATATGTTCCATGCCTTCTTCGAGCCCGGCTAGAACCTTGAGAATTGTCGTCCTGAATTCCAGATCTGACACATTACCAATGTCTGTATTGATTAGGTCCCTAGGCTTCAGTCCTGCCTCCTGTTTTTTTTTTTTTTGTGATGAGTTTTTCCGCCTTGTCATTTTGTCCTCCTTGTTAAGTGAACTTGATTTTGGCTGGATTTCTTGTTAATCTTCTGGGGGAGGGGCCTGTTGTAGTGATTCTCAAGTGTCTCTGCCCCAGGTGGAATTGCACTGCCCTTATCAGGGCCTGGGCTAAGTAATCCTCTCAGGTTCGCTTTCGGGAGCTTTTGTTCCCTGAATGCTTTCCGGAGAGTTCTGGAGGGCGGGAATGAAAATGAAAGCCTCCCAATCTCCGGTTCGGAGGAGCTGAGAGCTAGGGGCCCCAGTGTTTCAGTGCGCCTTCAGAGAAAAGCGTTTAATCACTCCCATCTCCCCAGCCTCCTGTCGCGCTTGGAGAAAATCGTGCCTAAGCAGTCCCGTCTCACTGGCTTCTGGGAGCGCTCCCAGCTCACCCAGCCTGTGACCAAGCGTCTCTGTCTCTGGCAGAGTCCCACCTGGAGTCTCCGAACCCCATAGATCCCTGAGCTCTCCCGGGTCGGAGTCTCCCCGGATCTTGTGGGGACCTCTCGCACAGAGCACCGGCCCATGTCACAGAGCACTGGCCCTTGTCTCAGACCACGGCTTTAGGAAACCTCGGCTCTGTCTCCGCAGCCGACTTCCCCGCTCTAATACCTGTGAGCTCTGCGACACTCAGACACCCCTGATCCTTCTGTGACCCCAGGGGACCTGTGTCCATGCTGTCCCCATGAGGTCTTCACCCCAGTTTAGCCTCTGGAGTGATGTCCCTCCGTGGAGTAGACTTTTAAAAGTCCTGATTTTGTGCTCCACCGCTTGCCAGGAGCCGGCCCCTCCCCCTGGGGTCTATCTTCCCGTCGCATTGGATTCACTTCTCCGCTGGTCCTAACCTTTTAGAAAGTGGTCGATTTTCTGTTTCTAGAATTGTTGTTTTTCTTCTCTTCGATCTCCTGTTGGATTCGTAGGTGTTCGGAATGGTTTGATAGGCTATCTAGCTGATCTCCTGCTGCCTGATATCATCTCAGCCTGCTACTTCTCCGCCATCTTGACTCCTCCTTCCTATCCATTATCTTTTATTGTGTCTGACAGAAATGAAGAAATAGTCTGACAATTGAAACTTTAGAAGAGATTATTTTCTGTGTATTACCACATGCATATATGCATATAGCAAGTCCCCCATAAAATAAGATATAGAAAAGTCAGATGGTTTTTTTTTTTTTAAGATTTTATTTATTTACTTGACACAGAGAGAGAGAGAGAGAGAGAGAGATCACAAGTAGGTAGAGAGGGAGGAGGAAGCAGTCTCCCTGCTGAGCAGAGAGCCTGATGCGGGACTTGACCCCAAGAATCTGAGACCATGACCTGAGCCGAAGGCAGAGGCATAAGCCACAGAGTCATCCAGGTGCCCCAGAAATCAGATAGTTTCTTATTAGATCATCCAGAAAGTAGGAATTATATGTTGCCTGATCATGTTGGATGGTTATTTATGTAACATATTTTAATCAGTAATTTTTAGTAATGATAAATTCTGGAAAATATACTCAGTTGCAAGTGAAAATAGTTGAGCCCCAAGTTCTCTTTTTTCCCACGTGGTTGCTTTTGGACTAGCTCCAATGTCTATTGATTTTTTTTTTCTCCCCCAGAGAGAAGTAATGCTACTGTTAGGTCTTAATTATAGAGTAGATACTATATCAGATTATCATGAGAGAGGACAGATGATCCAAGAGAGTGTATAGTAGTGTCCCCATATGTGAAAAAGCTAGCTATGAAGGAAGCTAATAGCTTCTTATAAGTTCCTAGGGAAATTACTTAAGTAAGTTATAATTTGATTGATATTTGTATCCCCAAAATCCCTTAGTGAGAGCACAGACTAAGACTACAGGAATGTTACCAGGAGGTATATGTAGTCCATTTAGGGGAAGAACTTAATGTAAGTGCCAGAGCATAAAAGACAATGTAAATTTAACAATTATCTAGTAAGTCAGAATAATTGATAGGGAAGCACTGACTTAGCCAATGATATGTACAGTTATTAGAGGGTCAGTTTGGGCTAGTAGAATAGGCACAAAAACAATAACTGCAAAAATTAATTTATTTCAAGTGTCTATTTACATTCCAGATGTTTTCTAATTGACTCCAAGAATGGCTTAGAGTTAGGATGACCATGTAATTTATCATTTGCAAAAGGAACTAATTAAGCCTATTGTAGGCAAACAGGGGTATATACTTGCTCTAGTTTGAGTCTACTGTGCATCTAGTCTCATTTCTGATATATGTACTAAAAGTATCTAGAAACACACAAGCTAAAATGCCAGCTGAAGAGAAAGAAAAACCTTTCTCAGTAAGTTTCTATTCTAGTGTGACTCCTAACCTTTTTGGGGGATATCTTGGACAATGTGATGACACTGACTCTTTCCTAGAGAAGTGAATTGGGAATGAAAGGGGGTTTATAGACCCCTGAAACTCACCTATAGGCAAGAATTTTAAAGTCAGAGGAAAAAAAATAGGAATGAAATTGTTTTATTATAGCAAAAACATTGCCCATAGCCACCACCACCTAACCATAACCTAACGTTAAAATTTTTATTTTAAAAATTCAAATGTATGTAAAAATAGTATATTATAATGAGCTCTCCTATAACTATCACTCCAGCTCAAAAAATATCATGATTTTTCTATGTTTGCTTTACCTACTCCTTTTTTAGTTGTGGTTATTGGTGATACATTTTGAAGCAAGTCCTAGATTCCATGCCATTCCCCCCCACCACATATTTTAATAGATGTCTCTTAAAAAAATGGGTATTTTCTTACCTTGCCACAATGTCATTTTGACATCTAACAAAATTAACCCTGATTCTTTTGTCCATCTAATACTCTGTTTATATTCAGCATTTATCAGTTATCTAAAAAATGTTATTTTCCATTTGATTGTACAAAAAAATACCATTTGTTTGGTACAAAAAAATACCACACGTTGCATTTTATTTTTGTAAAGTTCCTCCACTACTCATCTTTTTGAAGCAAACTGAGCCAGGTGTCTCATACTCTATGTGTATGTTTGCTTTTGTGCCATTATATAGGTTGATTCCCTAGCCCCTGAATTTCTTGTAAACAAGAAGTGAGTTATTAAGCTTCATTAGATTCAGTTTTAATTTATTTACATTTTTCATGAAGTTTTTCAGAAACTTAAATTGTGTGTCATAAATGGTTCCATATAAAATCGTGATTTTTTCTTAGGAATTGATGATAATCAGAAATTATAATCTTATGACCAAAAGAAATACCAGACTAATCCTTCTCGCTTTCACCTCCAAGTGTCTGTGGTCTACCCAAAAGTAGTATTTTCATATTAACTTTATATTAACAATTTCACATTAACAATTAACATGAAATTCTTATAAAAAAAGACAATGTCACATAGGTTTCCCTGTAGTATTATTCATTAAACTATTGTATGATGCATGTGCTTTTGTTCCTGCCCTCCTTTTATCCCATCCTTTGAAGAACAGTCCATCAGTTCCCATAGCACCCTTTACCAAAATAGATAAATATCAACATCATGGTTGAAATACCAAAGCACAGTGCCAACAATTATCCTACAATTTCTGTGTTGGCATAATAACCTACAGGGACTTGAGCACATTGCTAATAGCCACTGAGGGTAGTAAGCTAGTCTCTAAACATATTAAAATGCCTCAGAGGACTTCTTCAACACTACATAATCAAGATTTGGTGATATGAGATGCTTTGTTAGGACCTGTTGTGAATGTTTCATTGCTTTATTGTGTATGTGAAATTAGTGCCAATCTTCATAAATTGGCTTAGATAGTATACAACCAAAAGATCAGCTAAAAGGAGATTGAACTAGCTGAATGAAGCATATGGCAAATCACTGCGAAAAAAGCGTATTATGTAGTGACTTTTAATTTGGAAATGAGAATGTAAGGATATATCCAATTTAAATGGGGCTTGTCTGAAAAATGTGCTGGTATCTGTCATCTCAGAACTGAAATGTTTTGATTTGCTAAGGTTTGATTTGCATTGCTGAGGACAAGGATGCTTATGACCAGGAATGTATGAATCTTTGGAGAAAATAAATCACTAAGCTGGCTTATCCTCATTTTTATTCTCTTTCACGCTGGTATTCACCTGTTAGATCTTACTATTTTTAGCAACATAAATAAAAAGTATGGGAGCAAAGAGCATATGAGAAAAAAAGTTCAGAGTTATTTCTCTTATTATATTTGGAGTTTTCAGGAAAATTAGATGAGGAATTTTTTTTCATTCAGAGTCTTTGAGCTTCATCATACAAGATAAAGTAAGAATAACAAATAGTTTATTGGCTAAAAATTTGGAGGATTTCTGTCACACTGAAGCCATTCTATAACCATGTTGTGATTTGGGTGTCAGATTTTCTCCCACCTCTTAGACAAACTTGTGTTTTTTATCATGTTGGTTTTTAAAAAGATTTTAAAAAGATTTAGTTCTAGTTTATTGTGTTGAAAACTTCCTGCTTGCCACTCCTAATTCCGTCCCTGGGAAAGATTCCTGTTGGTGGATACTCCCATCGCTTAGGGATATTTTATAAGCATTTTTAAATCTACTAGTCCAGGAAACCTGCATAAAATGTGCATTAATATGTATTATATCAATAAAGAAATTATAGGGCAGGGCATTAAGCAGATGCCACATGCAAAATTATTTCTTTAGTATTGTCTCATTTTAGAAAGGGATATGGAGTAAAATTTAAAATATGTAAGGCCCATAAAGCTTTAATTATTTTGTATATGTTGTGAAACACATATATATGAATTTCTCTCAAAAGCAACATATGAAAGTCTCTCTCTCTTTCTCTCTCTCTATATATATCAAAGGAGTGATATATACCATTATATATCACCATTCCATGGTAGATATAATTATTACAATATGTCCTCTAAACTGAATTAAAATTCTCTTCTCTAGAAATTTCACTTAATTTCTGTTTTCTGATGTAATACTGAATGCACCTATACCTATTTCTTCCCTTTTACTTGGAAATTTTTCAAATATATGAAGACAGAAACCTACCTCTTTTCAGCTTATTTTTTAAAGGCTAAATCTCTCTTATTTTCACAATTATTTTTCAATGTCATCATTTTAAGGTACTTGATAATTCTATTCAAACTACTTTAAATACTGCATTTTGACACTCTCATTGGAATATAGTACTTAGTACCTAACACACTACCCAGATGTGGTCTGATCAGAGCATTAAGACTATTGTTTCCTAACATCTGAATTTTGTGCTGTTGGTTTTTCCACTAACACAGCCTAATGCATGATGTATTTTTAGTTGTAAACCCACAGAATGCTGTGGTCAACTAAACTTTATGTCATCATTATCTTTTTTTAAAACAAAAAAAATACTATATTTTATGTGGTTAGTTGAAGCTTTAGGAGATGTTTTGAACCCCGTTCTATTGTACACTCATAGCCTTACATATACATAATAGAAGAGTTACTGTTTGTATTGATCAAAAATCTCTTCTTTCCTTCTCTTTCCATTGGTTCTTTCAATGAGATTTGAGTTCTAAACCCAACTCTCCCACTTATAAGTTGTGAGTCTGTGAGTGAGGTATTGAGACTCTGAACTTTTATTCTATATTTATAAAGCATTGATAACAGGTTCACGTGAAGGTTAAATGAGATAATACATGCACTGATTTTAGCATAGTATCTGGCATATAGAAAGCATCTGATAAATATACATTTTCTTCCTTTTGTTGAGTCTGTACTTAGAAGAATCCATATTAATTAACCACTTGCTAGATAACCCCTAAAGCCATACTGTTTTCAAGTACTGTTCTTGATAAGACCCTGACAAATTTCTGCTAGGCAAAAGGCAGAGAGAATGCTAAGTAATCTTGAATTTAAAATAATACACATTCTTTTTATTATATAATGGAAAATATGTTCAGTCTCAGAATCAGGATGAACATTTCCTGATCATCTTGGCTGGTATAAAGTTAAACAAATCCTCTTATTTATACTTTGTACTTTTTTCTTTATCTCGGGAGCTGTGAACCCCATAGGAATTATAGTGATAACTTTATTTGTACCTGATGCTAGATAATGATGTCATAAATGGCCAATGGAAGATAGTTAAGGCCTTTCTACTTCTCTTCATACTGTTTTTACCTCTATTTGCTCAGTTATTCAGCATGTCCTTAATCTATATAAAAATGTTGGGGTGCTTGGGTGGCTCAGTTGTTTAAGTGTCCAACTCTTGATTTTGGCTCAGGGCATGATCTCAGGGTCATGGGTTCCAGCCACATGTCAGGCTTCATGCTGAGTGTGGAGTCTGTTTCAGATTCTCTTTATCCTTCTGTCCTTCCCCTGTTAATGCACGCTCTCTCTCTAATAATTAAATCTTGGGGGGGGGACACCTCTATTTAAAAATGTCACTGCGAGGCAGATTTTTTCTAAGATAGTTAAAACTGTAAAGACAATTGAATGTATTCTGGTATTTATCGAGCTTCATTGTAAGCACCATTTAATTTCAAACAAACAATTTGACACAGATTCATTTGGCTTCCCATTTAGAGTCTAGTAAGGGAGGAGTACAATGAATATAGGTTCCTTTTATGTCCCAGCTGAGTCTTAGATGAAATTCTTTGAATTTTTTTGATGATTAGTAAGTACTAAATTGAAAATAGAAGCCTTCTTTTATTCCCTTACTTTTTGTTTCTGGAAAGTTTTTCAGAATTAATCTAAGAACCTTTTAATATGGAGAAAATTCCATAGCCATTCAGAGCAATAAATATTGATAAGGCACTATTGTGAGCATGACATTTTGCTTGAATCTGTGATCAGTGAATTCTAAATTTTGTTGCTGTTACTGTTGTTTTGCTCTGAAGAAGCTTCCTTATAATACAGTGTTTTAAAATACAGTTGACCTATAATGATAATTTTGAATTGAGGGGATGTAAAAAAAGATAAAAATTTGGAGTACAGTTAGAAATACACTAATGAAACCAAATGAGATCTTCAAAACTTAAAGTTGGTAGAATAGTTGCTCAAGAAAGAACTTGCTGAGTGAATATGTTCAAAAATTCAGTTTTAGATATATAAGTTAAAAAATATTTCCCAAAGAACTTGTTTGTCTGATGGTTTAAAGGTTTTGTGAGGCTAAGTGGTATTTGAATAACTTACCTGAGAATCTAGTGGTTAACTAATTAAACATTGTGGACTGGAAAATCTTACATGAAAGAAAAGGGTGGAGACCGTTTTACTTCTGTTTATTCATTCATTTATCAAGTATTTATTTGGCAGCACTTCAGTGTCAGCATTCTACTTTTAAAAAATAAGAAAGTAAAGAAATAGGCAGAAAATCTACTATAATTTAATCAGAGGTGAGGGAGGAGAGAAATAGATATGTGAGATGATAGAAGGTGATCTTAGACCCCTGCAATATATATATTTTTCACTTTCTAATTCTTCCATATGAGAGGAAAGAACACAGTGCTGGAAGAGGAAATCTATAGCGTTGTTTCAGCACTTAGCATCAGGTAGGGGATAAAAGGACTGGCAAAAGAAAGTTTTCTGGGTTGAAATACTAATTTGGTCTCCCAGAGGGAAGCATCTCAATGCTTAGTTTTCCTGAGGGGGTGATAATTATTTGGAAAGGACTTCCAACTTCAGGTTAAGATGAATGAGATGAAGTATAAGAGCATCAATAAGAGCTAGTAGGTAAGGAAATGTTTAGAAAATGCTGGTAATAGTTAATGAACTGTGAATCTTTATAGCTAATGGTTAACTTTTAAATTTACTCTTAGATTGATCTTAAATAACTTGCTTAATAGCAATTTCAAAAAATAAAATTTCAATAAAGTATTATTCAAAAGTATTCAGATATACACATGGGCATATACATATACATTCATAGTGCAATTTCCACCTACTTTGTTGCCATCTTGGCCTTTCTATTTAGAATGTACTGAACACTGGTGAGGAAAAAGCTACAGGTTATCCAACAGTGGATAAATTACCAAAATTTAACTTTAAAAGAATTGAAAATAGGGACACCTGGGTGGCTCAGTGGGTTAAGCCTCTGCCTTTGGCTCAGGTCATGATCTCAGGGTCCTGAGATCGAGCCCCGCATTGGGCTCTCTGCTCAGCGGGGAGCCCGCTTCCCCCTCTCTCTCTCTGCCTGCCTCTCTGCCTCCTTGTGATCTCTGTCAAATAAATAAAATCTTTTTAAAAAAAGGATTGAAAATCAATTGGTATGGCTACATAGACTATAAATAAAAGTACACTACTCGAGTATTTGAGAAGCACAGTAATATTTTCTATAAGTTCCAGTAGTCTTTTTCAGCAGTTTTCTCCCTCCTTCCTTAGTCTGTTTTTGTAAAAGATGTAAGATTGGTATCACTGTAAATAAATATGTATCCATAATATAAATATGGTTGCTAATTAAATCTTAAATGGAATGTATTTCACATTTTTGTGTTTCAGTTACTGGCTAATTTTATTAGAAGACATAAGTACAGGAAAATAATCAGGACTTCAAAGTACTACCATTTTGAATAAATTGCTATCACATTTAATAAGATTTTAGAATACAGAATACAACTATCTTCTGCCTTGTGTGGTAAATCAGAAAATGTAATCAGTGGATTTTAAATGAGAGTTACTTATAGTTTTAAACATACTGCAATTAAAGTATGAAAAGTGACTTTGAATCCATTTTTAAGTTGAGTATTTGGGGATTTATTTATTTGTTTATTTATTTATATTCTTTATAAGTAATCTCTACACCCAACCTGGGGCTTGAACTCACTAAGATCAAGAGTCACATGCTCTATTGACTAAGCCAGTCAGGGGGCCCCTGAATCAATTCTTGTGTTTTTGTCAGTATACATGGAGTTGCTGTAAGTGAAGTTCATGAGAAATGGGCTGGTGGGTAGGGTAAGTCTTGAAACAGGAGTATGTGGTGGGCGTTTGTACGCTTCTGTACAGGGCAAGGGAGAGCATCAAAATGATGTTTGAGGAAAATATTTGTGTTTCATGCCTGTGGTATTGTATTGGAGATGGGAAGTGTTAAAGGCTGGAGTACCACGTAAAATTGTTGGCATTTCAGCAAAAATGATTAACTTTCCGGATCCCTTACAATGAAAGCAGAAAATAGTTCCCTTGTCACAGGCTGTCCTCCTTCCCCTTCTGCCTGGAAAAACAAACAACAACAACAACAACGAAAACCCAAAATGCTATTTTATTTGACTAACTAACATCCAGGGCAATTGTCCCTTTCTCTTACCTTTATGCTTGCTCTTGATGTAGTTAGACCATTCTTCAACTATAGGGATTGCCATGAATTTCATGGTAGACCTATATTATCTTAAGGTGCCTTTTGTTGTGATGATAGTAATGATACCTTTAATAAAAGATAGCAATGTAGAGATCCTATATACTTTATCAGACAATTTACTTGCATTTTGATAATTAGTGTGCAGGGATACTGCTTTTTATTATTGCAGATAGGGAAATTGAATCTCAGAGAGGCTCAACAACTTCCTGTGATCTTTTAAGCAGACAAGGGATGGAAGTAGGATTTGAACTCCAAAGCATTTTACTTTTCATGCTGCTCTAATGCCTTTCAATTGAAACATCTTCTCTTGTATATGGTACATGTATATAATATACAATTATGTCCAGATAGTTAAAAGCAAAGATTTCTTTTTTTCCCTTTCTAAATCCGTATTTCAAATGAATGATGTAGTATATGAAGTTTTTTCCAGCACTTGGGAGATAGATGTCAACACTAACGAGGAAACATTTCTAAATTAGTGTGTCACATGGGAATTCAACCAGGAGTAATTGGATGACCTTTGAGAAAATTAAGATCCTTGTCAGAAGGAAATTTCTGTATCACTCCATGGAATAGTCTTTCAGTGAAAGAGGATTTTACTTTCAATTCTCAATAAAGAACAATAAAGAATTATCCTAAACTATATGCTTATTATTGAAAATAGTCCTTTTAATAATGAAAGACTAACTAAATACCCTATGATAACTTTTCTGTTTTCAATGTCTGTCTGGAACTTGAAATTATCACACACAGAAAAGCATGACCTAAAGCCTTTAAGAACCTGGTTCACTACATGAATGTGTGGTTTTTTGTTTTGTTTTGTTTTGCTTTTGTGTTCTTTTTATTATTTATTTTTAAAATTAATTATTTTTATTAACATGTAATGTATTATTTGCCCCAGGGGTACAGGTCTGTGAATCATCAGGCTTACACATTTCACAGCACTCACCATAGCCCATACCCTCCCCAATGTCCATAACCCAACCATCCTATCCTTATCCCCCCACCCCCAGCAACCCTCAGTTTGTTTTGTGAGATTAAGAGTCTCTTATGGTTTGTCTCCCTCCTGATCCCATCTTGTTTCATTTTTTCCCTCCCTACCCCACCAAGCCCCCTGCCCTGCCTCTCAGATTCCTCATATCAGAGAGATCATATGATAATTGTCTTTCTCTGATTGACTTATTTCACTCAGCATAATACCCTCTAGATCCATCCACATCATTGCAAATGGCAAGATTTCATTTCTTTTGATGGCTGCATAGTATTCCATTGTGTTTGTGTTTGTGTGTGTGTGTATGTGAATGTACACACATTACATCTTTATCCATTCATCTGTTGATGGACATCTACGTTCTTTTCATAGTTTGGCTATTGTGGACATTGCTGCTATAAACGTGCAGGTGCACGTGCCCCCTTGGATCACTACATTTGTATCTTTAGGGTAAATACCTAATAATGCGATTGCTGGGTCATAGTGTAGCTATATTTTCACTTGAATGTGTTTTTGAAATCTGGAGACATTCAGAAAGTGAGAAGTACATATATAATTTGTCAAAGGATATAACTTAAACACATGTGTAATCATTTATAGATACCAAACATATTCTGTAGAAGTTTATGAATTTAATATCTTTTTGGGGAAACAGATGTACCAAATGTATTTAATAGGAAACTTTGAAAGTTTTCCTAAGGTTGAATATATAATAGTGGTTCAAGAATTATGATTATGAAATGCCCAATGAAAATAATCTGTGAGCAATGAGTACAGTAATGCCAGCTACTGGAACTTTGATTAAAATTATATTGATAGGCATCAGGGGAGACTGGGACCAGATATCTCTCCCTCAAGTATGAAAGAGTCAAGACAGTTATTTCAAAGGTCCAAGGATTGACACAGGGCCCTGAAGCCCACTTAGGTCATGGATTTGAAGAGCCCATGTATCCAAACTGAAGTTAAATATCTCTAGAAAACCCTAGCAGTTTGTAAAAAGTAATAAAGCATTTCACCTTTTTTTAGCATCTTGTAGGGAAAAGAAATCCTCTATATACTATGACATTTACCCTCATTTGCATGACTTTATTGTATTGGTTGATCATTATTTCTTCTTAAATTCAACCTAGGAATAAAGCTTCCAAAATAATGTTTTATAAAAGCTAAAAATTATTTGGAATTCCTATGAATCAATAATCTAAAGGAGATATGAAAAAGTTATATTTTCATATTTCTTTGAAAAGCAATAGAAAAAATTCCATATAGCAGTGGTTTTCAAGTTTTTGGTCTCAGGACTCTTTGACTTTAAAAAATTATCTAGGGCCCTAAAAAGTTTCAATTTATGTAGATTTTATACTGTATAGTTTAAAAATGTTTAAAATAGTTAATTCATCTGAAAATAATAAGTCAATAATAATATCTAAGAAAATTACAAACATATATCCATACAAAGGCTGGTACACAAATGCTCATAATCATTCATAATAGCAAAAAAACCAGGAATAACTCAGAGGTTCATCATTTGATGAATGGATAAGCAAAATGCAATAAATCCATCCACTGGAAAAGTATTTGGCCATAAGAAGTAATAAAGTACAGGTATATGCTATAGTGTGGATGAAACTTGAAAATATTATGCTAAGTGAAAGTAGCTAGACAGAAAAGGCCGTATATGACTTTGGTATATGACTTTATTTATGTGAAATGTCCAGAATAGAAAAAATACATAGAGACACAAAGTAGATTAGTTGTTGCCAGGGATATAGGGAAATAAGGAATGACTATTAATAGAAACATAGTTTCTTTTGGGGATAATGAAAGTATTCTGAGATTAGTGGTGATAGTTTGTGATTATACTAAAAACACTGAATTTTGTGTTTTATAATGCTTTATGTATAACAATGCTTTATAATGGTGAATTTTATATTGTATATATCATTAAAATATACACAAAATATAATAAGCACATATTTCAACATATAATTTTAAGAGGAATAAGTATATTTCCCAGACAAAAATAATTAAGGTTGCATTGCTTTACACTTTTTGTAGATCTCTTTGATGATTGCTTGATGAGATTAATTGGAGTCTTATGTTTGCTTCTGCATTCTAGTTATTGCAGTATGTTGTTTTGCTTGAAATATATAAAAACTTGCCTTACACAGATATGGTGAAAAAAGGAGGAATATTATTGTAGATTATTCAGATATTTGTGGATATTTTCCTCTGATTTTATATTAAAACTTGACATGCAATAATCCTTAAAGTTTAGTTGCAGTTATTCAAACGTCAGCCTGGGATGGGAAGTTCAGGGTGGCTCATACACATGGACAGTTAGAGCTGGCTGTTGATTGGATGCTCAGATGACAGGAATGCTTCCATTTTCCTCTGTGTGGCCTCTGAATTTGACTTGGGCTTCTCACAGCATGGTGTCTGGATTCCAAAAGGAAATATTCTTAGGGAGAAAGTAGAAGCTATGGAATTGCTAAGGCCCAATCTCAGAAATTACAGTTAATTTCCCTACATTCTGTTGGACAAAGTTTCAGGGTAGGCCCAGACTCAAGGGCAAGAGAAATAGACTCCACTTTTTGATGGAAAGAGTAGCAAAGAATTCGAAGCTATCTATCCTCCACTATATGACCTTTACTGACATCTTAGATGCTGTGCCTTTTGGGAGCTTAGTAAATAGTATGATTAAGTGTTGTTCTTTATATTCTTGCAACTTCCACTTTGCAAATTAACAGCATCTTAATTGGATGCTTTTGTTTGAATTATTTAAAATATATTACCAATGCAAAATATTTAAAGCAATGAGAATCAAGAGTGCCTTATGGCTTTTAATTATCTGCCTATCCCTCGTATTTTTTAATTTTGGGCATTATTGTTCAGTTTTGTTGTGTACATTCAGTTACCTAGCAATTTCTTTCAGTGCAATGTGAAAAGTGTAATATAAGTAGAATATTAAACTGTGTGTTCTAGTATAAATTTGCTGTTTTTAAATTATGTATCTCTATTTCCTGTCAATGTTCATTCTATAAGAGTGCCCTGGTTTTGCCCTCAAGGGCTATCTATCAGCAATATTTATAAGAAGGTACATCAATCAGGGTTTGATTCATGTTGTTACTTAGTTATAATCTCCTTTGGAAGAAATTAAGCCAACAAGACAGTTAAAAAAATATGTTTTTTAATGTGGAGACAAAAAAAGAAAAAGTAAGCAAAAAAATATATATGTATTTTTACAACTGGCTACAATTTTCAAATTGCTTTTCACACATCCCAAAGTTAAAGTGCTGACGAAATGCCTTTCAGGTTTTCTTTTAGTTTCTTTAGGAAAGGTAATATTTTATGTAGACCCAGGTTGGAAATGCTTACTTGTTATTAAGCACTTATGTAATTTGGGAATTTTGATAGTTATCAAAGCATGCTAAAAGCCTCATTCAGCTGCCCTTAGAAGTTGCTTCTGGAAATCTGCTTTGAAATTGCTTTCGAAAGCCTTTTTCATGCTGTATAGACAATCAAGCTTTTTCTCCATTGCAAAATGGCCAAGTGTCTGTATATTGTTAGTAGGGGTATTAGGTTGGGCATGCTTGCTGTTACTGATCATGGGTAAGTAAAGCACTCTACTTCCTTAGAAGAACAGTATCAGGGGAACTAAAGCTTGATTGACAGCTCAGCATACTGAAAATTCTTAATGTTAAATTTGTTTCAAAATATTTGGTAGAAAGACATTATAGAAGTTGGAGTCTAATGTACAAAACTTCTTCAGAGCATTGCTGTCAACTCTAAGTATTTGCAGTACCAAAGCATAATTGGTCACCATTGCCATTTGAAATAGCAGATTTCCCTACTGAGGTATAATATGTATTTCTCAGAAACCCTCTGGCTATTGTAGTCACATCTGAAACAAGGATGTGGATTTTAAGTATTCTTGAAAGGAAGATGTAGAATTATGAGACATAATTTCAGTTAAATCTGTACTGGTAACTAAACTGTCATTAAGATGAGTTTTCAGATTAGATTCAAGCTAGGACAGAACTGCCACACTCTTGTACCTTATTGAATATAAAGGAAACAGCCCTAATGATTCACAGAATGATCTCAATTGCTTAATACTTTCAAATATCTGTAACAACCCCAGTGCATTTCATAAATTCTCTGAGTACTTCATATTTCCTCTCATTCTATTTTGGTAGCTAGATGATTTCTCCGATCAGTTTTGGTGGCTCGTTCATTTTGGAGAGTTCACATTTCAGTGGAGAGACTCTGTTCCTGTATCTAAATAATCTTGTAATTTTATGGGGAATTTGGGAAAGATCACATCCTAAAAAGAGGCTACATTTCTCACTTTGATTTTTTTGTGTTATTTTGCCCTGTGTTCTTTCCCTCCCTCATGCCAATGCCTGCAATACCTTTTACCCACCACTTACCAGTTTTCAGTCCTCAGCTCCAGTCCCCAAGATGCCCTGCCAAACTACCTTTATTAACCAGATTAACCTTATTTTTAATTTAAATTTAATTAGCCAACCAGATTAACTTTTATTATGTCTCCCTTCTTTGCATTCACAGCTTAGTTAGGGTTGATAGCATACACTGAACAGTTGTTTTCTAATCATCTTATTCTTTTATGTATTTTATCTAATCATTCTCTTATTCCATAAACATTTATCATGTTTTCCAATGCAGTCTGCAAGGCACTGTCCTTATTCCTATGGTGGAAATACGTTTGTATTCAATCTTTATCCTCAAAATGAGACACATGAGTAAGTGGTCATAATATAAGGCACTATGTGTGAAATGGTGTCACTAGAATTCATTTTATTTCTCCAAATAGATTCTGTCCCATAAAAAAGATCACTTTTAGTGTGTTGATCAGGATGAAGACATGGAAAATGGGCAGTGAAACTGGAGATTAAAAAATGGATGTGTAAGGTTTTATAAAGTGAAAAAGATGGTACAGAATGGCACTCTGGTACAAGAAACTAATTTAGAAAACATAAGAGTGGGGAAGAGTAGGTTGAGTTTGGAGGATTTCAGGTCAACTCTAGTTCAGTATTAAGTATTAAGGAGTAGTAATAAAACATTTTTATTTTACTAGAAGCATGCCAGTATCTTCAGATTGAGAAATCTGCCTTGACTTCTTCTGTAGTCTAAGTCTTAAATGTTTGTTCTGATTTCCATCTGGATATTGATATGTTAATGATAGTCTTCAACTGGGTCGCTATTTTTGTTGCATGAAAAAATTGTTCACAATGTTTCAAAGGCATTTTGTTTTTAAGATTTTATTTATTTATTTGTTAGAGAGAGAGAGAGAGAGAATGAGCACAGGCAGACAGAGTGGCAGGCAGAGGCAGAGGGAGAAGCAGGCTCCCTGCCAAGCAAGGAGCCCGATGTGGGACTCGATCCCAGGATGCTGGGATCATGACCTGAGCCGAAGGCAGCTGCTTAACCAACTGAGCCACCCAGGCGTCCCTCAAAGGCATTTTTTGAAACAAGCTATTATAGGCTACCAGATATGCTTGTTTGTGGATTGATTGTAAAAAATGGTAAAAAAAAATGTAAATTCCTAAAAGTTATCAAAAATAAATATGTTAAAATGAATGTTATTTGGAACTCCGTAGTAACCAATGAAAGCCACATTCTCTCTATTGTGATGTGTACACACCATTTCCCCTGAGGGGAAAAATATACAAGGAACCCTATTCAGTTACCTTGTAATATTTACTTTTCTTTTCTTTTTTTTTTTTTTTTTAAGATTTATTTACTTGAGAGAGAGAAAGAGAGCATGGGGAGGAGGAGCAGAAGGAGGGGGAGAGAGATTGTTAATCACATTCCACACTGAGCTGATCGTGGAGCCCCATGTGGGGCTCGATCTCACAGTCCTGACATCAGGACCTGAGTGGAAATGAGGGTCACTCACTGAGCCACCCAGGTGCCTCACCTTGTAAAATTTACTTTTGAGTTAATAAGTGTCCTCAGTTGGCTCATAGTTCACTACATTGGAAGATTTTATTTGATCATAGCATATCTCTTCTGTGGAAAGTAAAAAGCAAAACTAAATCTAGAGGGGAAAAAAACTTGGACTTTTCTTTCTTTCTCTCACTTTGTAATCTCATATTTTACAGGAAGGTGACACCATGGCTTTTGGTTATGGATGACATTGACCTACTATTGGTAGGCTGTGTAATGAAGTGGTGATTGTTTCTGTTGAGACTGATAACAATTATATTTTTTTCATTTGTACCCCTCCACAAGGATCAGTGATATTTGTTGATGAAGTTTAGTGGTCCCTACCATCTTGTTTCTGTTAGGTATCTATACAAGACTGTCTCCAAAATGGGAAGGAACTTTGTGATTTGTTATTATTCCATCACTGATGTCAGAAATAAGGGCACATTCTGCAGCAAATAAATAAATAAATAAATAAATAAATAAATAAATAAAGCAATTCTGTAGAAATGGAATTTTATATACAGAAACAACATTAAAATATTTTCCATGTACATTCACTAGAATTTTAGGGGTTAACATACCATGTTTTAAATTAAGAATATGAACCACATTAGGAAAAAAACCCCAATTGATTCTAAGAATTTAAAAATTACTGTTAATGTTATAGTAGTTAAAGTCTAATGTAATTATTCCGATATCTTCTATCAATTAGTGCCATATACTACTGGAATAAATCTTTCTTTTCCATTTTTAGCATCTCTGTACTTTAGTTTTTCTTTATTAGGTGCTTTTTATTCCTTACAAAATATGCTATTTTGCATAATTTTTTCTGTAAAAATAAGCATAAGCAAAAACTACAGTATTTTTGGTATAATAGCTATTCTCACCATATTCCCTCTAAGACCCGTGAGTTGTGATGAGCCAAAACCCCCAAATCCATTATTAGAATGTTCCCCATGCCAGGTTTTTATTACTAATATGTTGTTTATTTTTAATTATCTTTTGAATTATGGACTATTTTATGGTGTCTCATAACAGCAATTTCTATTTGTTTTATATATTTCATAGAGTAGATTTCTTTTTCTTTTTTTCTTTTTTTTGCCTCACTCCATTATATGTAATGGCTTAGCTTTGAAATCTTTGCTTGATTTAGGGGAAGTTAATTTGCTTTAACACATTACTCTCTAAAATAGCTCAGGTTTTTTGTGGTCTTGTAAAAACTTTATCTTGAAATGCTGTGAAAGGTGCCTTATTTTTTATTTCTTTTTTTAAAAATTTTTAAAATTCCTCCTGGTATTCTTGTCACATACCAGGAAATTAAGCAGATGCTCAAATAGACTCTGCTAGGTAATATTAAAATGCATAAATTCAGGTTTCAGAGCAATTGATAACTTTCACTCCTACATTATTCTTCCAATATTTTACTCCTACTCAGTGACATTTTTACCCAAGGCTTCTAGCAGCTGTTTTGCTACTTAACCTCTAGCTAATTGCTTCTTTTCCCCTCAGCCTGATTCCACAGAGTGATGGATCTGTTTTCTGTAGGCTTTCTTGCAATTCTTAACTGAACCCCTAGAGTACTATGTCCTATCTTATTCTTTTCAATTCTTCCCCAATGAGGCATGACCAAAAGATTGTTGCATCCTTGAGAGGCAAATTCTTGGAATGGAGTGGCAGATGGATATACAAGAATCACCAGTGCAGTGCTAATGGAAATTCAACTCCAATTAGATTTTAAAGTTGGTTGCTTCTAAAAAGTCTAGAAGTAATATGAATAGAACTGTTTGCCCTTTTGGAATTTTCTTTCTTGCTAAGCTGTGAGGCAAGGTGGTGATGATATTGGACAAATCTGGATTTAAGAAATGATGATGATTATAATAATGATGATGGTGATGATAAACATTGCAGCTAACATTTATTGAACACATGTTATAAATTAGAGAATGAGGCCTTTTATACAATATTATGAGCATCTGTTGGTTGCCTTCAATGTCAGTGTGTTATTTTTCTATTATTGTATAAAAGATCACCACAAACTTAGTGGTTTGATACAATACACATTTATTATCTTAGTTTCTGTGCTCAGGAGTCTGGACGCAGCTGAATCTGCTGTTTACAGATTCATAATGCTACAATCAGGGTTTCATTTAGGACTGAATTCTCATCCAGAGTCTCCAAGAAAGGCTCTCCTTCCTTGCTTTTGTAGTTGCTGGACTGAGAGCTTTATTTTTTGTTGGCTGTTGTTTAGAAGCTACCTTCAACTTCTAGAGGCCGCCCTCAGTTCCTTGCTATGTTTCCAAATATGGCCACTGACTTCCTCATAGCTCTTTCTGGAAGAGAGAAAAACTCCTGCAAGACAAATGCTAAATCAATCATATACACTAATCATCTCTATTCCATCTTTTCCATATTCTGTTGCTTAGAAGGAAGTCACAGCTTTTGCCTATACTCGAGAGGAAGACATTACACATGAATACAAGGTGGTAGGGATCATGGAGTCATTTTAGGAATCTCTACAGCCTGCTGGAGATTGCTATATGTGTCGCAGTGTCTATCCTTTTGTCTCCCCAAGGAAGTAGAAAACATCTCATTGTTAAATGGATATATGGTCACCTGCAATAAAGACTTCACTCTCTAAATTTCCTTTTGGCTAGGTATACCCTTGTGACCAAGTATGGCAGAATCTGGAATCTGGAGGATTCTGGAGGAGGATTTCAGTCCATCAGCATTTAAGGATCCTTTACTCCCAACTTCTTTAATGTGAAAGAGAAATAACATTTTATTTTGTTTAATCCATTGTTATTTTGATTGTTATTTTGGTTGCAACTCAGCCTATTCTTAACTGATACTCTTTTCTAACATCTGTTCTCCTCTTTTCTCTTTCCAGCAGCCCTTTATTAACATTTTGTAGTCTATGTTTTATTCCCTAAGGAACTTGAAATGACCCTTAGGTTCAAGTTATCCAATGAGAACATTCTGTCTTTTGTTCATGGGTATGGAAGTATAACTGCTGTGCCAGTCTACTCAGAGTGAATCTCAAACTTTAACTGAAAAATTACGGTATATTGCCTGTATGTAGCAATAATTCTTAGAAATCATATTTTCCATTCTACCCTCTGATCCTGTCTTTAGAAGAAACAGATTTTACCTGACTCTTGAGCCTGTTGCTTGAGAGAGATGGCTCATGGGCATATAAACTAAACCAAACTACTTCATTTTAACAGCTGATATTTAGGGAATGGTCTAGCGGAAGCTTCCCTACAAGACTTGAGGACAGAAATAAATAGAAAGAAGTCTCTAAAAAAAAAAAGAAGTCTCTGCGAGAATTGCTCTGTCTCCCTGCCTACAACAGGATTAGTTGTGACTGACTCAGATTGAATTGGGGGATTCCCATTAAGTATAGATCTGTGAGACACTCATGTGCATGGTGAGAATTGATATCCCTGTGCTTGTAGATTAATGCAGATGTCTCAAGATATTGGATTCATCCTTCCTAAATTGTGTATCAGTTTCCACACCTATGGTCTTTATATTGAATTTATCATTGGATCTTAAAACATGACCAAAATACCAAAATGACTATTGCTCACTTTAGTAAGTTGAACAGTAGAAAGGTATGGCCTCTTATGTTTCAAACAGATGCTTTCTCCCTCAGCTGTTCTTTTGTTCTGCAGTGTCCTTTACCTTATTCCTTTTAGTCTCATGTTGATAAGATGTTCATTTTAAAAAATAACCTGATTCAATATTCTTATTTTTTAATTCAGTGATTGCAAGATTTTAAAATATTTTTGGCCTAAACAAAGAATAATTTATTAAATCCAAAGTAGGTACAATTGCCTAGCACTCTGGATACAGAATGGAAGTAAGAATTCATTAGTCTTTCCCTAGTAGGAACTTACAGCTGAATTAGGGGTTGAGAGGCTAAATAAGTGAAACAGTGAGTAAAAAAGTGCTAATCATGTACTAAATCTGTTTGTTTTAATATTCTATTTATTTGAGAGAGTAAGTGAGAGGACAAGCAGGGCGAAGGGCAGGAGAAGTAGGGAGCTACGCAGGGAGCCTGATGTGAGACTCCAGGATCATGATCTGAGGGAAGACAGATGCTTAACTGACCAAGCCACCCAGGCACCCTATTTAATCTGTTTTTAGAAGGGGAGTTACCACTACAATTATATAGGCATAAAAAGAGAGGGCATTTGAAATGGTCAAAGATGTTTCTTAAAAGGGAGATGTGACCTATCTGAGCCTTCAACTAAAAGGAGAAGCAGAGAATTGTGGCCATATCATAGTTCATTGGGGTATTCATTATATTCCTTAAAATCAAGTATTTGTATATGAGTTGCTATTTTCTTGACTCTTAAAATTTTTAAGTTATTATTTGTATAAGCTTTACCGAAAAGGAAACAAGAGTCCCCCAAAATAATCTTCCTTCATTCCATTCATTCATTCATTCATTCATTCATTTCATTTCGTTTCATTGATAAACACTGGATAAAGCTGGAGGCAAGGAATGATATAGTTTAGAGCAGAACATTCCTCCAGCCCTAAGGAATTTTTGTAGAGATGAAATTAAATACTAATAAATATAATGCATAGAAAAAGTACCAGAAGAGGGAACAATTACCTTTAGCCATGGCAATTTGGGAATCTTTTAATGGAGTATTTTGATCTTAAAATTAAAATGTGGGTAAAATGTGGATATTTTGATGTAAGATAAAAGGTGTTCAGTGTGAGCAAAGGCTTCTAGGTTTTTATTTTCAAATAAAACCTGAAAGTGTGTGTGTGTGTGTGTGTAGATACCTTTGAAATGTGATTCTTCTTAATTTTGATGGAATAGCTATTAAATATACATTGAGAGAATATATTGAGAATATACATCTCTCAATATATACATTTTAGAAAAATGGCCATTAAATATGCATTGAGAGAATATATTGAGAATATATATCTCTCAATATATACATTGAGAGAAGAAAAAATTGTGACTTTCAAATGGAGAAAGCCATGCTGTTCACTTTGTGTCAAGTACCAGATAAGTGGTGAATGAGAGGTCTATGATTTTGCAAATTTCTAAGTATTGTATGTTCATCATAAAAAAGGGAAAACTGCGAAACATATAAGTAAAATCAACCTGTTGAAAATCTTGAAGGGCAGAATGTAACATAAAAGCACAACTGAGTTGTTGCCTATACCTTCACACCTATCCACATCCTGTCAAGTTTCCACACTTGAGTACTGAATAAGTACTACATTGTTTCTGCAGAAAGATCAAATACCATTTACTATTTCTCAAATTTGGGGGGTATATTTTTAGTGCTTGCCTAAGCATCATTTTATTTATTTTCTCCTCACTTATTGTCTTATATATCTTAGTTTGGGTTCCCTAGAAACTGATCCTCAGATAGGAATTTTTATGCAAGCAGAAGAAAGAGTGAAGGTTTGTAGTGAGTCACCATGTTGCACAAGGCTTTTGTTTGAAAAATATATCCATTGTTAGGATGTCTAATTTTGCCTAAAAAAAATGAAATGATTATAAGGAAAAGTTTTGGCAGTTTTCTTAACGACTAAGATTTATTGACCACCTAATATATTTCGGGCACTGTTGTAAAGGCTTTTTACATATTAACTCATTTAATCTTCACTAAAATCCTTTGAAATATATTCTTAATCTCTTTATTTACAGAAAGGGAAATAGAGACACAAAGAAGTTACCTAACCTGCTGCCGAAAGTCACACATTTAGTAAATGGTAGATTTAGAATTTTAACTCAGGAAGTCTAATTTTAGAACTCATCTATTAACCGCTATATCATGCTGCATCTTCCTAAGTTGGATAAAGAGTTGGATGCGAATATGCTGTATATTAAGAAAATTAAAGGAAAACATAAAGTACCATGGCAGATTGAATTTTTTTGATTTATTTCAAAATGGACTTTCTGCAGATAGAAAAAGGCACTTATAATTTGGTTGCCTTATAGTCTATATGGCAATAAACTTCATAGTGTATGTCTGTAAGAACTGCCAAGCATTTGTGAACTTCTTTCATTTTGTGAACCCTTGAGTGAGTAAAGATCAAATACCAAAAAAGTGTTGTTTTGGATTTCCCTAAAGCAAAAACATTATGAAATGAATGGTGACCAGTTGTGTTGGTCCCTTGTCATTCCTTGCTCAAAAAATGATCTTTGTATCTATTGATTTCTACCTGTCTTTAAAAAAATGGGATATTTTTATTCTACCAAAGATTTATATTGGAGAGTTATATTATCTTCCCCCTGGATCATTATGTGTGTGTGTTTGTGTGTGTTACATGCTTTTTTTTTTAAATTCCCCATACATATGTTAGAATTCAGACATGGAGATCATATTAAAATTGGTGAGAAATATTTATTTTTTCTCTGTTCACTGAAAGACTGTTAAACATTTAGTAATGGAGGTGGTAAGTTACCCAGCTCTGATTCCAAAGTCTCTTCCTCTGATAGGTCAGTGGAGAGGTGGAGCCACTTACTTGTCTTTTATTTAAGGTAAAGGGACAGAACATGCTACGTGTGAATTCAATTTCACAGAGAGCTTATCTTTTCAATTTTTTAAAATTTAGAATATCGCAGTTTTGCTATGGGACATTTTTTGCCATAAAACCTATCTGCCTGCCTCTCTGCCTGCTTGTGGTCTCTGTCTGCCAAATAAATAAATAAAATCTTTAAAAAAAAAAAAAGACTTCATAGCTACTTTGACTCCACTGGGCTCTAGTTGGCTTTCATTCATTGATGAGACAGATTGTGGTCAAGATAGACATCTTCCATGTACGTTCTCATCACTGAAATTCCCTTTTCCTGATTGCACCATTTGAGGAAACTTTCAGTTGACCCCTGTTTCCTGTAGAACTGGTACTTGCTATGCATTAAATATTTCTTTTTCAAGTTTATTGACTTTCAGTTCAGTGCAATTCCAGATATATTTTTTTTAATTATTCAGTCCTTCCTGAGACCCTTCCAACTCCCTCCATTCCACAGCTTCCAGTGCATTTAATAGCATATTCAGCAGAACAAAATTTCCCATTAGAGTCATACAGGGGCTTATTCATAAATTGCATTGGGGCTCTTCTAATGAAGGATAGGGGCCAGCTATGTCATGGTCACTTCTATGATTCTTTTGTATGAATTCAACGTCTATGCTGATGCCCCTTGAAATACTATGACCTTTTAGCTTTATAACTCCAGTCTTTTATCATTTACCAGAATGACCATGTTTTGAGTCTCTTCATTATTCTGTACCACTTTACTTCTAAGATAAAGAAATGGAAATTCCTTCATTATGCCTGAGACCTTTTCCATTCTGTTACTACTTATGAATGTGAACTTTCATGTCATCATCTTTGGGTTAAAAAAAATGACCATTATTCCTAGTAGAAATGACTTCCAGATTATTTTACATTGTGGCTGCCTATCCTTGGATGCTCTATTGGAGTCTCTCTTAAAATGGCTCACCCAAACATCTTTTACCCAGCCCAGAGTAGATTAGGTTACTTCCTTTTTGATGTGTGGATTATACTTGGCTAAATTAAAGTGAATATCCATTCTATATCCACAGGGAAGTTAGTAATTATCTAATGAAGGCCAACCACTACTTTTTTAAAGAAGTCTAATATTGTATTAGAATATTTAGTAGATATGGCATGCCTATAGCGCAGATAGAAATTGTGGTTAGCCAAGCTACCTCTCCCTCACCTTGTTTGGTTTGTCGTTTGTTCAGATCATTGCACATTCTGTCACATGATCCCTCCCATTTCACCCTAACTTTTAATTTCAGTTTTTTGATTCAGTTCATACCCAAAAGTCCATTATTTTTTTTTTAAATATTTTATTTATTTATTTGTTAGAGAGCGCAGGAGCGAGCACAGGCAGACAGAGTGGCAGGCAGAGGCAGAGGGAGAAGCAGGCTCCCTGCCGAGCAAGGAGCCAGATGTGGGACTCGATCCCAGGACGCTGGGATCATGACCTGAGCTGAAGGCAGCCGCTTAACCAACTGAGCCACCCAGGTGTCCCCAAAAGTCCATTATTTTAAGAACTCTCTGTTATCCTTTCTTTCATATTTTTTAAAAATTTAAGTTCAATTAATTAACATAATGTGTAATTTGTTTCAGAGATACAGGTCTGTGATTCATCAATCTTACACAATACACAGCACTCCCCACAGTACATACCCTCCCCAATGTCCATCACCCAGTTTCTCCATCCTCCCACTCCCCTCCCCTCCAGCAACCCTCAGATTGTTTCCTAAGATTAAGAGTCTCTTATGGTTTGTCTCCCTCTCTGGTTTCATCTTGTTTCATTTTTCCCTCTCTCCTCCTATGATCTTCTGACTTGTTTCTTAAATTCCACATATTGTCTTTCTCTGATTTACTTATTTCGCTTAGCGTAATACCCTCTACTTCCATCCACATCATTGCAAATGGCAAAAGTTCATTTTTTGATGATTATGTAATATTCAATTGTTCCATTATCCTTTCTTTACAATCACTGTCCTAGTGCTTGGTCAATCCAGCTATCTGTAGGCATACCTTGGAGATATTGCACGTTCAGTTCCAGATTACCACAATAAAACAAATATTGCAATAAAGTGAGTCTAATAAATTTTTTGGCTTCCCAGCCCATATAAAAGTTATGCTTACAGTATACTATAGTCTGTTGTGCAATAATATTAGGTCAAGAAACAATGTATATACCTTAATTAAAATATACTTTATTACTAAAAAAATGCTAGCCATCATCCAAGATTTTAATGAGTCATAATCTTTTTGCTATTGGAGCATCTTGCCTTGATGTTGATGGCTGCTGACTGATCAGGATGGTGGTTGGGGTGGCTACGGCAATTTCTTAAAATATGACAACAATGAAGTGTGCCATATTGTTTGACTCTTTCTTTCACTCATTTCCCTGTAGGATGTGATCCTGTTTGATAGCATTTCACCCCCAGGAGGACATTTTTCAAAATTGGAGTCCATCCTCTCAACCGTGCTGCTGCTTTATCAACTAAGTTTATGTAATATTCTAAACCCTTTCTTGTCGTCTCAACAGTCCTCCCAGCATCTTCACCAGGAATAGAATCCATCTCAAAATTACTTTCTTCCTCATCTATTCAAGGAATTTCATGAGATTGCAGAAACTGAGTCATGCATTCAGACTCCACCTGTAGTTCTTTTGGTATTCCCATTACTTCTACAATTCCCCCCTCTAAAGTCTTGAACCCCTCCAAGTCATCGTTTGGAATCAACTTCTTACAAACTCCTGCTTATGTTGATATTTTGACCTCTTGCAATGAATTAAAAATATTCATAATGGCATCTAGAATGGTGAATCCTTTCTAGCAGGTTTTGAATTTACTTTGTCCAGATACATCAGAAGAATTAGTATCTATGGCAGCTATAGCCTTATGAAATGTATTTCTTAAATAGCAAGACTTGAAAGTCAAAATTGCTCCTTGATCTGGGGGATGCAGAATGGATGTTGTGTTAGCAGGCATCAATACAACAGTAATCTCATTGTATATCTCCATCAGAGCTCTTTGGTGACAAGGTAAATTGTCAAGGAGCACTACTATTTTGAAAGGGATTTTTTTCTGAGCAGTAGGGCTCAACTGTGGGTCTAAAATACTCAGTAGGGACACCTGGGTGGCTTAGTCAGTTCAGCATCTGCCTGTAGCTCAGGTCATGATCCCAGGGTCTTGGGATCAAGTCCTGCATTTGGCTCCCTTTTCAGCGGGGAGTCTGCTTCTCCCTCTCCCTCTGCCTGCCACTCCCCTTGCTTGTGCTTTTTCTCTCTTTTTTGTCAAATAAATAAAATAAAATCTTAAAAAAATTAAATACTCCGTAAACCTAATTATAAACAGATGTATGTTGTCTAGCACATATTGTTCCTTGACAGAGCACAGGCAGAATAGATTTAGCATCATTCTTAAGGGCCCTAGGGTTTTCAGAATGATAAAGGAGCATTGGCTTCAGCTTAAAATCACCAGCTACATTAACCCCTAACAACAAGTCAGCCTGTCCTTTGAAGCTTTGAAGCCAGGCATTGACTTCTCTCTAGCTATGAAAGTCCAGGCATCATCTTCCAATAGAAGACTGCTTCATCAAGATTTTCAATGTTTAGTGTTGCCACCTTCATTAATTATTTTAACTAGATCTTCTGGTTAACTGGCTGCATCTTTTGCCTCAGCACTTGCTGCTTCACCTTGCTCCTTTATATTAATGGAGACAGCGTCTTTCCTTAAATCTCATGCACCAACCATTGCTAGCTTCAAACTTTTCTTCTATAGCTTCCTCACCACTTTCAGCCTTCATAAAATTAAAGAGAATTAGGGCTTTGCTGGGTTAGGCTTTTGTTTAAGGGAATATTGTGTCTGATTTGATCTTTTCTCCATACCATTGAAACTTTCTTCATGTAATAAATAAAGCTGTTTTACTTTTTAATTTGTGTGTTCACTGGGATAGCACTTTTACTTTCCTTCAAGAACTTTTCTTTTGTATTTGCATGGGGACAAGTTTGTAATCTATCTTGGCTTTTGACACGCTTTCCTTGCTATGTTTAATCATTTTTAGCTTTTGATTTAAGATGAGACATGTGTGACTCTTTCTTCACTTGAACACTCAGAGGCCATTGTAGGGTTATTAATTGGCCTAACTTCAATATTGTGTCTCAGGGAATAAGGAGCCCTAAGGGGAGAGGAAGAGAGAGAAGGGATTGGCTGGTCTGTGGAGCAGTCAGAACACACATTTGTTGATTAAGTGTGACATCTTATATTAGTACAGTTCATGGAGCCCCTGAATAATTATAAAACTAGCATCAAAGATTACTATGGCATATCACCATAAAAATATAGTAATGGAGGGATGCCTGGGTGGCTCAGTTGGTTAAGCAGCTGCCTTCGGCTCAGGTCATGATCCCAGCATCCTGGGATCGAGTCCCACATCAGGCTCCTTGCTCTCCAGGGAGCTTGCTTCTCCCTCTGCCTCTGCCTGTGCTCGCTCTCTCTCTCACTAACAAATAAATAAATAAAATCTTTTAAAAAATATAGTAATGGAAAAGTTTGAAATATTACAAGGATTGTCAAAATGTGACAAAGGTGAAGTGAACCGATGCTGTTGGAAAAATGGTGCTAATAGCCCTACCCAAGGTAGGCTTGCCATAAACCTTCAGTTTATAAAAAACGCAAATCTATGAAGTGCAGTAAAGCAAAGAGCAACAAAATGAGGTAGGCCTCGAGCTCTTCCATGAGTATCTCTAGGCTGCTGAGTACTGCTGTTGAAAATCACACAGCTGTGTGGATTGTTGTTGTTGTCTGTGTGGATTGTTGTTGTTGTTGTTGTCTGTAAGTATAGTCTAGTATCTTTGCTAGTTTTCAGCACCATTATTACCATCTTTTATTTAGACCTTATTAGCTGATCCATATTTTTCTCTTAGACTCCAAGAATGCTCCTCCCTCTGGGTCTTCGAACTTATGATGACCTCTAATACTCTTACACCGCATCAGTAATTTTTGGTCTTGACTATACATTAGAATCAATGGGGAGTTTCAAAAACTAATGGTGCCCAGGCCATACCCTAGACCAATTCAGAAAAACCAAGGGGAATTACTTTTGTTTTAAAAAATTCCCAAGTGATGCAAGTGTGCAGTGAGGTTTAAACCCACTGCCGCTATGGATGCATGCTTTAAAGTGCCTGAAGTGGTTTTGAAGCCAGTTCCTCATTATTAAGCATTATTAAGCAAAATTCCTATTTTATAGGGGAGAGGAAAAGTTATAGAGGGGGAGCAAAATAGGAGGCATCTAGGTCTTAAAGAACAGAGAAGCTGAGAGTGAACATGTCCCTAATATAGGATTGACAGAATGAAGTCAATTAAATAGGAGGCCTTTGAATTATTGCAGTTTCTCCAGAAGCACCAGCTAGCCCAAGTTCCACTACCCCTGGGATATTTGAGCTTAGAGGGGCAAATGCCACTAACTGGTACCAAACCACATCTGGACCCAGGTTAGATATTTATTGCTGCAGCTCGAACTTAAGTATTCTGTCCTACTCAAAGTGTGGTCCATGGATCTCACACACATAGGCATACTATTGACAGGAAAGAAAGGGGAATTTATTAATCAGAGAAGGAAATAAAGCACAAGTGTACAAGTTAGGGAAGACTTACTAATAGTTGCTTAATGTGAACTGGAAAATCTTGGCATAATTTGAAAATGAGATTTCCTTTTTACTGATGTAATGAAGTTGACCTAAAATTTGAAGTCTTAATATTGATTCAAGAGCCAAAGAGACCTCTGGGTATATGGTCCAGAATTTTGATAAAGGAATGCGAAAGACAGTTGAATCTTGTCCTAAACTGATAACATGGGTAGGTGAAAGATAGGCACTTTACCTTTTAGGTTTTCTTCACTAAAGCTTTGATCAAGAGATGTGGCTTTTTTTTTTTAACTTTCTTTTTTATATTATTTTTAAAATAAACTGGAGGATGATATGGGCTTCACTATTAGTTATTCAGCATTTTAATTGATTTGAGAAACTGTGTTGTTTGGACATAGTCTAGGATAGTTGTCAAGCTTTTTTTTTTTTTTTTTTTTTAAGAGCTGTGAAATCTGATGTTAAGTTAATGTGTTAGAAGATCATAAAACAATAAGCTGGGAAGAAAATGAAGATTTTCAGCTTTTAGAAGATACCCTATTTATTAAACCTTTTATTATCATGAACTCAACAAGAACTTTAAGCATTACCAATGTTCTTTGAAATTTCTTGGACAAATTTTCTTATTTAACTGCTTCTCATGATACATTTTGGTAAATTATTTTGTCACTTGTATCCATTTCTAGTTTTTTCTTTTCTAACAATTGAGTTATAGCTCAGAGGATGTCATAGGTGGTGGAAGGGTAGGAATTATTTGTCATGACAGTTGATGAACTATTTTGGTTGATTTTACTGAAAGTTAGAGTCGAATGTGTTCATCTGGAAAGCAAACAATTTTGACAATTAAGGCATACAAACTGTGAATGTTACATCTAGCTGTTCCAACTATAATGTGTTGATTAGAGCTGTTTCATGAATCCTTCTCAGGAACAGCCCAAGTGTTATATACTGCTTAGGAAGAAAATACAGTCAGTGTATTTGCCATCACAATGTGCTGATTGCGGCAGCTTGCCCAGAGCTAAAGTTGCTATAATAAAAACTTCTGGACCAGAACATGGTGATGGCATTTATGTTATTTGCCTCCTAAGTTGTTTCTGCACTATATAAAGCCAGTGCAAACAGCTCTCAGTTTGAGAACCTCAGAGAACTCTGTCACTAGGCACTGCTGAGTTCTCTTGTGTTGAATCATTGAAGAGTATGTTAGCTGAAGTCTTACAGTGAACAGTGGAATCTGGATCTTAAGTAGTTAAAGGTGCTGGACTAAAATGGTTTCTCTCTTTTGACTTAGTCCAGATCATTGTATAGAACTCACTTTGAGAGACACCTTTCTGTGAAGGTGTAACCATTTTTAAAGACCCATAGTGAATTTCTTGCCTTGTGGATCTTTATTGCCTTCTACAACAGCGTTAAGTCAGGGAACTGAGACTTAACCATATCAGCATGGTGCTCAAGAAAAGTTGGAAAAAAGTCTCAAGAGAAAATGAATAAAGCTATTTTATAAATACAGTATCCTTTAAGAAGTTAGTTGTAGATTAGCTGCAGGAGGTCCTCATGTTTGTCTAAATGGGAGGCTGCACAGATCCTCCTGCACATATTCCAAGTTCTGTCTACAATTACGCTTTTTTTAAATTTGTAAGAATAACAATGCCTTTGAATGCCTCCTGAAGGAAATGGTTGTGGAGATAGGCCAAAACTAAAGAGAGAATAAAAAAGAATAAAGATGGAAAGAGTGAGAAATAGATAGGGTAAGGGATGAGTGATGAAAACCTTATCAGGGGTTAGGTCCTATACTCCTAACAACAATCTCATGGAAGATTTGGCTCTCCTTTTGTCCAGAGAGGATTAGCATTTTTTATTTGCTAGCCTTCCCTGAGTTTCCAGTGTGTTTTTGGATCAAACACCAGATGAACAGCAGTTCTCTTATCACTATCAGTGAAACTGTTATTGTCACTTAGAATTGCTAGCTACAATGTACCATTGTTTTGAAGGCCTACGTTTGGAAGTAGAATATGGAATTTCAGCCTTTGTATTATTATTTCTTCCTTTTTTTTTTCTTCAAAGATTTTATTTATTTACTTGACAGACAGAGATCACAAGTAGGCAGAGAGGCAGGCAGAGAGAGAGACAGACGGAGAAGCAGGCTCCCCGCTGAACAGAGAGCCCGATGCGGGGCTAGATCCCAGGACCCTGAGACCATGCCCTGAGCCGAAGGCAGAGGCTTAACCACTGAGCCACCCAGGCACCCCTTATTATTTCTTCTTGCATTATTTTTTATTCAATAAAATGGGGAGGACCTATGACAGATTTTCTTTGAGAGAGAACATGATATAGCCTCTTCAAAGTTTTTAACCAACTGAGCCACCCCTCTTCAAAGTTTTTAAATGGCCTTAATAATAAATTTGATCCCTCAGATAATAACCTTAAGTAAAGGAATTACCTTCCCTAGTAATAAAAAGAATACAGTACTTTTTTCCCTTTTTTAAATTAGGAACTTTGGAAAGTCAGAAAAGGAAAAAGGAAAAAAATCCACCTATTATCTTACCACTTAGCAATGATCACTCAGGAGTAGTTAGGAGTCTTAAGTGGCCCTTTATTTTCCTAAGTTTTGGGGCAGTGGATAACTGAAAAACTTGAAGTGTTGTGCTTGCGCCCTTGGGTCATATTTTAAGTAATACCAGTAGACACTGTATTTTAGCTCATGTTTCTATGGATCAGTAATATTTGAATAGCCATAATGACTGCATTTAGGTTTTTTTAATTCCAAATTCATGCATGTAGTTAGCAATTCTTTAATGAGGAGATTATTGAGAAGTACCTAATGATTTCACTGTTTTACATCTCCACTTACTACATTGGATCTCAAACAGTAATACTTCTTGGCCATGAGAATTACATGGCTAGTGCAATTATTGATTTATTGTACTGAAACGTATACATATTTGCTATACTCTGTAGGTATTCTTCATTCAATAGAATAACACTAGTCCTACTTTTGGTGTCATTGCATTTGGATTTCCTTAAAAAACTATTTATACTTGTGTTTCTACTAGGAGGTGGATTGTAGATCTTTCAATTGTAGAAGTTGCTCATACTTTGAGCATGTACATGGTGTATGTGTGGGGTTCGTGTGGAGGCTTTGGAAAATGGAAGAAACTCATTTCCTTTTATCATTTTCTTGAAAAAAATGCAGATCCAAGTTTGTGCTAATTTTACTAATGAGGGATAAACTCTGCTTTGTTTCTAAATACTAATGTTCAGAAGGGTCAAGGAAAAAATTGTTATACCTTTTAAATTATTTTTACTGTGAGTTTATTTGAATGTTCTTCAGTCATTAGCATTTTTAGCTCATTAGCAATGGCAGCAGTGTCATAAATAACTATAACAGACTTCTTGAAGAACCAGACCTCTTGACCAATAGGACTCTTCCCCCAATACTTTCTGAACTCCTCAGGACACGTGGTATCATAATATTATGTGTATCTTTGCCAAGCATATTTCCTTCCTTTCTATTTGCCACTCTCATGTCCCGAATGATGTTAATTTTTGAGAAGTGGTTTGTTTTTCAATTAACTTTCATATACCATTTTGTGAATTGTATTGTTATATATGCTCAGTGAATATTTTGTACTGATAAATACTCAGCAAAATATTTGTCAAATAAGAAAACATTTTTTTTTTACCTTTTTAAATTCTTTTTATTGACATATAATGTATTATTAGCCCCAGGGGTACAAGTTTGTGAATTGCCAGGTTTACACACTTCATAGCACTCACTATAGCACATACCTTCCCCAATGTCCATAACCTAGCCACCCTCCCCGCCCCCCCCCACAACCCTCAGTTTGTTTTGTGAGATTAAGAGTCTCTTATGGTTTGTCTCCCTCCCGATCCCATCTTGTTTCATTTATAGAAAATCTTTTTAACATTCCCATGTCCATTACATAGTACTTCTAAAACTATAATTCTGTTCAGTGGGTGTGACTGCTTGATATTCTTAGGTTTGGTAGTTAGGCGCAGCTTCAACTAATGCAGGGTTTTTGAGCCTGCCCAAAGTAGCACATACCTGAAACTGATTATAGATACAGATTCCAAGGCCCCACCCCAGACCTGCTCAGTCACAATCTCTGGATGATTGGTATCATCAGATAAGTCTGGGAAACCTGAAACTAGGGAGTCTGCACTGTGAGCTTGATTGATGTATAATTACATATTGGTATATAGGAAGGATTTCTGGATGTAAATTAATAGTATTCATTCATTTCCAATGCTGGTCTATTCAAATACCAGAAGAGAAAAGTGCTCTGATATGCTCTTTAAATTTTAGCTTCTATGAAACTTTGTGGAAGTAGTTTTTAAAATTATTTGAGCCCTTGGGGTGCCTGGGTGGCTCAGTGGGTTAAGCCTTTGCCTTCAGTTCAGGTCATGATCCCAGGGTCCTGGGATTGAGCCCTGCATTGGGCTCTCTGCTCAGCAGCAAACCTGCTTCCTCCTCTCTCTCTGCCTGCTTCTCTGCCTATTTGTGACCTCTGTCTGTCAAATAAATAAATAAAATCTTTAAAAAAAAATAAAATTATTTGAGCCCTTATACGTTAAAAGCCTTCCTCTAATCTTTTTCATATATTTATTAATTTCATATATTTACTAATATTAATAGAGGGAGGTGGAATTATTTATCCAGTACCAAGTAAGTAACAAGTGGGGAAGCTTGTTGAAGCTTGTTCAACTAAGAAGTTGAATTTCAGATTTTGTACAATTAACCCCTGGAGTATACTGCCTGTAGTCTCTAAATGCTTGGTGTATTAGTGTATTGATGTACTTACTAATGTATCAGGTACTACTACACTAAGCACTTTAAAGTATAAGCACCTATACTTTAAAATCATTTGCCACTTCCATAAAGTAGGGTTAAGGAAGGCAAGTTTAGAGATTAAGTAATTTGCCCAGAGTTGTCCTACTGGTAAGTGGTAGAACCAGTGTGGTTTGAGCCTGGGTTGGCACAACTCCAAAATTCTGCACTCTTAACCATTACCTTATATGCAAGAATGACATGTTTGACTATGCTGATATCTTGTCATCTCTTCAGCATTTTGCACAAAAAAATAGTAGTTACTGGGGGATTTCTAGAAGGTAATTATATAACACTTTAATGTTTACATTAAATAGTGTCTACATTTAACATCCGCATTAAAACACTTAAGTGTCAACCTTAAATTTTAGAAAAAATTCTGAAATATATATAGAATTTCTTGTCCCAGAAAGATTTTTAAAGAATAAATTGGTTACTCTGTTAACAATCTGCCATAGACTGGCTGAAAGTAGAGCACAGGATTATGATGCCTTTAAGAGGTTCTTAACCATGTATTTCTTAATATTAAAAGATAATATAGTTGATGGATACTTAGATATTTTGTGCACATTTGGAAAGAAGTTACACTTAATTTCCTTCATTTGAGCATTAACTATTTCACACATGTGGTTTTGTCACAAGTACATGTTTTCCTTTAGAAATGACTTATAAATTTACGCATTCATTGAAGAGTTAGCTTGAACCTCTTCGCTTTTTCCAACTGTTATTTGTCCCCAAATGAGAGTGAAGTGCTAATTGATTTTAATGGCTCCTATTGCTACCTCTGTCTGGGATTTCTAAGGAAAGGTGAAGAGTTGGAATAGAACTTGTGAAATTTGTCTGGGGAGGTGAGAAAGTTTAATGTGCTTGTGAACCGGCACATTTCTTCTAGGTAATACTATTGTACTGTAATAAATATTGAAATCTAATTTTCACTCTTGGACTTAACCCTTTAAGTAGATTAGTTAACATTCAAAGAGGAATTTTCTGAAGAAATATGTTAACTAAATTCCTGTACCTGGAAAAGACCAACACCTGATAAAGCAGGAAATAAGAATCTCTTGTTTAAATGTGTTTATAAAACCAAAGGAAAAAACCTCTCTCTCCTTCTTCCTTAAATTAAGAGCAAGGGCATGCTAATTTGGATTCGAAACTAGAAGGGACTAGCCTGGATTATGCAGTTTGCTGTCACACTTAAACAGATTATAGTCACCAAGACTGTAGTCACCAGAGACATGTATCTGGTTGCTATCACTCTCTCCCAATAAAAATGATACCTACCAGCAGGGGCTAATTCATCTGAAACATTGTCCCTGGTGCTCATACACTGATAGACTTGAGTAACTCTGTGACTTTATTTAACAAGTAGCCATCTAGCTATTTGTTTCTATACACCACAAATTTTTAATTGAGATTCTGGAAAATATAAAGAAGATTATTACCATTTTAATAGCTTTAAGTAACAAATCTTTAAAAAAATTGTTATTCTTTCCACCTTTTAGCAGTTGACATTCCTACTTTTTCCTTTACCACAGGGTATCAGGGTAATATAATGAGCCCAGTCCTGCGTTGGGGAGAGAAAGAAAGGTGTGCCTTTTTTAGTATTTTCTTTTGTAAAATTGGTGCAGGCTTCAGAGGAAAATAGAAATGCAAAGAAAGTCTGTTGATCTTGCTTCCCCACTTTCTTTTTTTTTTTTTGGTCACCCTGTGTTCAAATGATAGTTCTAATATCAGATACTGGGCAAATATTTCTTCATCATCAAAGGTGAAAATGAAATTTACTGGGTATTTACTAAGAGTCAGGTATGAGTTAAGTGCTCCATTTGAAATATATAATTTATTCCTTACAATTAGAGAGGCGCTGTTATTATCCTATTTCACAGAAGGTGAAACTGAGTCTTAGCAAGATTAGCTAAATCGCCGAAGGCCATATCCCAAGTAAGTGGCAGAAACTGGGTGCAAACCCAAATCTGTGTGATTCAAAGACAATGTTCTAAATCATCATCTTGAGTATCAATTGTACATAAAATGTGTTAGAATGTTCTATATATTTTGTTTCATATACTTGGAGTCAGCATGTCACAAGGAAGAGAGCAACATAAAAAAGACAGATCTGGGGTTAAGATCCTTATATTTGGATTTGAGTTGTTTTTTCAGAGTCTTAATTTTACCATTTATTTTGGGTATTGGGTGAATTGCTTAATCTGTTTGAACCTCGGTGTCTCTTGTGAATTGGGGAGTAAAACATGCTTAGTAACTGCTCTGCATGAGATATGATGATGATGATGGTGATAATACTCCACATTCATAAAATGGCTTATGGTTTATGAAGAGCTTTCACAAAGATTGTCTCAGATGATGCTTAGTGGTACAACCCTTTGAAGCTCATTCATCTTTTTTTTTTTGGTTCATTTAACAATTTTTTTTTTCTTTAGTGTCACTAGGTGCCAAGAATTGTTCTACAGGTTGGAGGGATTTAGGTGAAACAGCAGGAGAAAAAAGTTCCTTGCCTTCATGGAGTTTGCATTCTAATGGGAGATAGGAATAATAACACATAAGTAAAAATATTTAGTGTATTAGAAGATAATAGCAACAATAAAGGGAATATTTAACTCTCAGGCAGTGAATGCTGTGAGTCATGTATAATACAGTGGTTAGAAGTATATTGTGACTCACAAAGTAGCTACATACTTTTACATTATGGACTTTCTAAAAGCTGTAAGCCAGTTATAGTTCAACTACAAACTTTTGTTTTTTTAATTTGCATTGTTTTAAAACAATGAGGGGATTAGTTTTTAAATTTGTTTGTGCATATCACCAAAGTTCATGAAATCTCTTCTAGCTAGCTCTAAGATTCTGTGAACATGGAATTAAATGTAGATCCTCTAATACCTTGTCTGTATTGATATATGTCTGTTAGGTATTTGCTGAATTCAAATAATTCAAAGATTCTTTTCAAATAATTATTGAAAACCATTAAATAATCTTGGCATTTTTTTACCGTTGTAGGCTAAGCAGCAGTACTCATGGGTTATATTTCTCAAATTCATCACCAAGCCTGGCTAATAAGTGATCTAGCACTTCCATTCTGGCTCTTAGAAGACATAAAGGAATCATGAGGAGGTGTTGTAGTGAACTCAAACATTAAAATTTGTCTGTCAACTATGAGTTTAAAATTATTGAAAGGTGCAAGAAAGACAGGTGTTATTCTCAGGGTAGCTTATAGCTATTGACCAATGACCTCCAGAAGTTATCATTTAGCAGTGTGGGGCAGAAGTCTATAAGCCTTGCTGACATTTGCCCCATGAAGATATTTTGAGATTTAATCCTAAAAATGTCTTCTAGTTGCTATCTCTGTAAAAGGAAGTAAAAAAAAGGGGGCGGTGTGGGACCAACTCCATTTTTCCTTTTTGTTTTGTTTTGTTATTAAGGAATGTTTCTGCTTACTATTTAAAGAGAATGGTTAAGAGCCTGTGCTTCAGGATCAGACAGAATCCTTGCTCCACTACTTACTAACTATATAACTCTAAGAAGGATTCCATTACTGTTCAAAATATATTTGGTGTCTTTTTGCTTCTGTCCTCACTACCACCATCCTGTTCCATATTACTCATTCTCCATATAATGGCTAGTGACCTCACTGCGACTGAAATCTGATAGTATGTATAATCGCCACACATCTTTCTCCTCCTCCTTCTCCCCCACTCCCACCCTGTTAAAAACCTTCCAATAGCTTTCTTTCACTAAAATGAAGCCTAGACTTCTTACCTTGGCTTTGGCCAGCAAGACCTTGTATACTCTAATCTGGGCCTGCCTCTCTGAACTCACTTGTGTCTTGCTCACTGAGCTTGAGCCCCCTGACATTTTTTTCAGTCCTTAAATTCACTAAGCTGACCCTACTTGCAGCTTGAACACATCCCCTCTCCTGTGCTCAGAACACTCTTACCTTCCTTTTCACATAGCTTACACTTTATCCCTAAGGTGTTAGGCTTTTCTTTACCACCCAATCTAAACAGGGTCTCCTGTTTTGCTCACTTGTAGCACCATGTTTTTCTCTTCCCTGGCACCTGTCACAACTTTTCGCTTTATATTCATTTGATTTTTGGTTAGCATCTGAGTCCCTGCCTCCTCCAATTATAATCTCCGTATCCTTTTGGTTCAGTGCTGTATACCTAGCCCCAAACACAGTTATTGAGTGGGTACTCAATAAATCATTGTTAATGCTGAATGAATAAAATATCTCTCTGACCTTTCAAAGCCTTAATTTACGCATCTGAGAAATGCAGATAGTAATTACTCTCTGTAAAGTTATTGTGTGAATTAAGTGAAGTTAAATTTATATAAAATACTTAGCTGTGTGCTTGACAGAGTCCTCAGTAAAGGGTCGTGTCTACAGCAGCAGCCGGTGAGCAGACATTTATTAAGCCCACAGTACGTGTAAGACATTGCTAATGTTTGTAGAACATATTTTTAAAAGGTAATTTTGTTAGATTTTTGTTTTACTTCGTCTTCACTTCCCCCCTTTTTATTGACATTGGTATTCATATCTAGGAAATTAAAATGTGGAATTCCAGCAGTGATTCCATGCTTTCTAATGGAACAGTGATAGGAACTAGCCTCAGCTTTGTAATGTCACAGTTATCAGAGCTGTGATGTATATTCAGAAGGGTAATTACTTTGGGTAGTAATTTCCTAGAGTGCCCTCCACCCCCGCCCTGCCCCAGCCAGCTGGCCTTGAAAAAGCAGCACTGCTTTTATGTGTGCACACAATCAGTCTGTAAAATCCCATTATCCCCAACTTCCACACCCCTGTGGCTGCATGCTTCCTTTTGAAGCCTCTTAAAAAAGGAAAAAAAAAATTCAAGTCAGCCCTAAAGTTCATTTCTAATCTCATTTCATCCAAATAATATAAAAATGAGATGGGGCTAAGAAGAGGGGGAGGGGTCCATAATGTGCTTTGCTTACCTGTTCACCTGGAATCCTATGATACTTGTGGGAAAAACTGATAAAACTAGGAAATACTTCTTCAGTGTATCCTTTGAGATAAAGTGAGATTTTACTCTGTTTTGATTGAAGAATAGAACAAGGTTAATTATGTTATTCTAGTTCTTTTTCTTTCATCAGTTCAGAATGTCTATACTATTTAGAACAGGAGTCACCACCAACTTCTCATGGCCAACATCCTTTTAACTGTGATCATCTGTTGGAATCCTAAGTACAGTGACCTCCTCTGCTCTATTTTTCTGTTTTGTGTGTCTTTTCATCTGGAAGTTTGAGCTCCTTTCAGGCCTGTTTCCTAACTGCTTCCACTCGGCCCATTGTGGTCTTTTTATTTTGGATTCTAACTTTCCATGTAACTGACATTTTTCTTAGTATTCTTCCATTGACCTTGAACTAACTGACATCTATTTCCTGAGGATGATACCTTCCAGTCACCTGTTCCGTCTCTTACTGTCACTACTTGATGAAACTTTGGTATAGGGGAGGGGTATGAAATATAGGAAGGGAGCTTTAAAAATTTTTTCTCTAAAAAAAAAATTTTTTTTTTTCTCTGTCCCTGAAAGATCACTTCCTGACTATATTTCTGTCACCATTATTCAAAAACCTTTCTTTTGAAGTCCTTATATCTGTATCACCTAATCCCATCATCATCTCCCCCATCTTCATCTCTGGGACGTTTCCTCATCTTCCTTAGGACCTGTCTTATAAACCTTACCCTCACACCTACCTTTTCCATCTCCCTGGGTGACTTTGTACTCCTTGCTGGTGACTCTTCCAAAACTTCAGCTTCTCAGTCACACCTTTACTTCAGTCATCTTGGACTCAACAGCCAAGACTTGGACCACATCTCTCCTGCATCTTGTTTTCTCTTATTGAATGCTCTCCCTGTCCTCATTCTATGTTCCTATCTCTGTACCCCATCTTATTCTGAGGTCAGTCAGTATCCCTCCTGGTACTCACTTCCTTCTTATCTCTCTTGATCCCTTCACCCCCCAAACTTCTTGAAGAGTAGTATTAGTCATCATGTCTGGTTTTTTTTTATCTCTCATTATCCTGTCAGCATCCCAGAGGCTCTTACCTCTCTGCTGACACTGCTTCAGAATCCCTGGCAGTCCCCTCCTTTTCCATTTTAAATAGTGTTCTCTTCCAAATTTACATCCCAGACTACCTTTTGACATCCTCCTTTTTTAAACATTTGTACTTCCTTGATTTTATAATTTTCTTCTCAGGATGATTTTCTTCCTTTGTGCCTTCCTTTTTGTTGGTTTGTTGTTTGTTTTTGTTTGTTTCTTTCTTTTGCTTCTCTCCCTCTTCTGTCCTCACAAAACATTGTTCCTGTGGCTCATCTCTTTTCCCTCCCTCTGCTTACTTCTGTTGCTGCTGTCTTACACCCTCTCGGCTTTAATAATAATCTGTTAGATATGTTGAGGATCTCTCCCCAAACCCTCGCTTCCCACTTCCCAATAGCATTTTGAAGGATAACATACAAGTATTTTAAAACCTAAGGCACTTACAGTTTATCATCTAAACTGGATCCAAACTGGGTCACTTGGAAGGTTAAAGAAGGCACAGTTTATAATTAGCCGGTATAATCTGTACAATGCATAGATTACAAAATACCCCGAGATTTGCTTTTCTAGTATTTTTCATCATTAAGTGTCTCACGAGCATTCTGCTTACCTGGGCTAAAAATCATCACCTTCAATTCTTATTCTTTGCTCAGTTCCCAGTTCCTAGGAATTCTACCTTTCGTGTATCTTTGAATTACACTTTTGTTTTTAAAGCCCCATTCCACTGTTTAGGCCCTTGTTTCCTCTTGCCTGCAATAATGCATGTCCTTCTAACTTATCTTCTTGTTCTCATATTTTTCCTCATTCATCCTTCATTCAATATTCCTTATTTCTACAAGATGTCCCTAAAGTATACTGGTTATTTATACACCTGTTCAGAAATGATCACCAAAGCATATCATCCAGACTTTCTCAGCTGGGAATTCAACACACTATATAGCCTGACATAAAAGAGCTTTTCCAGCCTTACCTCCTTTATGGGCCCTGTATGTTCAGCAGGCCTGTTGGCCTTCCCCCAGATACCTCCAAAATCAGGTGTCCCCAATTGCATCAGAATCACCTTTGGAATTAAAGACAAATTTAAATACCCAACTTTAGTCTGAGAGATTTAAGCTTAGTAGGTCTGTATTAAGGCCTGGTTATCTTTATAAAAGCCTCCCCAAGGGATTGTGACCAAAGCGAGCATTGAGAAACATTGCCCCTGTTTTCCTATCTCCATCACTTTTTTCTCCATTTTCTCCATGGCCAGTATCTAGTTTCTTTTTAAATATTTTCTTATCCTTAATTTTACCTCCTTCATGAGGTCTTCTTTGACCCATCAAATATATATAGCTATTTCTTCTATACCACAGTTGTAGCAAACTTTCATTAGCTCTTATGTTTATCCCTTACATCCTATAGACAGCATACTTCTTGAAGCCAATGCTTCATTTATTTATAATGTAGAAGCCATTTGTATAGGCCATTGGGTGTCAAGATTATATGTAAAGAAATTTGAAGTTCTTCAGAAAGTGATTGATAAGCATGAGTTATGTTTTGCTAATTTAACCAAAAGTCCAAAAGCATAAAATACAATAGTTTTAATTCCAAGACTATGCTAAATTAAGATTTGCTAATCATGCTAAGTAGGAGAAAGGAACTAGAATTTTAAATGCCACTACTGTTTTCAGCAGTAGATGAGTTAATATTAAAGTAAATTCAGTGGTGGATTGGTTCCTTTAACACCCATGCTTCAGGTGCTTTAAAGCACATGGGTCTCTTTGGATTCCTCAGGGAAACTGTCATGTTGGCATGTAGCTATAAAATGCACTTCACTCAAACTGTAGTTAGTAAAGCAGAGGCTTTTTTGTTTTTGTTTTTTACTAGTTCTTTTGGCACAGGGGAATACTTTTAATAAATTGGCCTTGCTGAAAGATGGAGCATAGTATTGTTTTTAATAGGGAATGAGAATGTAAGTGCAGTGATTTAATGCAGTTACACAAGAGGCTGCATCCAAAAACAGTTTTTTGATTTTTGTCAAACATTCAGCAAGGGAGCGATTCCCCCCCCCCAATATGTGTATGTATGTGTGTATATATATATGTATATATATATTCATTCATTCATTCTTTGGTAGCTTCTCAAATTGTACTCTTTATGAATCTCTAAGTTATATATTTGGGTGGGATTTTTCTTTGTCCTACGATTTTGTTTGTACTTGATCGGTAAAAATTGTAACCATTTAGTTTGGGATACATACAGATATATTTTATAATTAGTTTAGTACTCTTTAAGGTAGTTATTTATATTTTATTATTTTATTGAAAAGATACATATTTGGATTTCATAACAAGCCTAGGGAAATAATAAACTTTTACCCTGTCAGTGGTGTCTCTATTTGCTGATATAAAACTCGTTTCTGATTTGTCCCAGGTAAGATAATTATAATGCATGTGTTAGAACATACCTAAAATTTTCTGTGCTCATGAAAGATGTACTAACTGGAAAACAGTCAATTTAATCTCTTGGCTCTCCGCTTTTTATAAACTCAAAGGTTTATAGCAATTTTATGGAACCATCCAGCCCTTTCCCTGACTTCTGGCATTGTTGTAGCTGAACTGCTCAGAACCTCTAGAAGTAAAAGTCAAGCTTTCTTCACAAAATGTTCCCTATAATTAATGTTAATCACATAAGTCTTTGCTAAGTCAGCTGGAAAACAATATTCCTCATAACAGGAATTCAAAAGAAGTATTGGGAAATATATGAGGATGGCAAATGAATAATGAAAAATGAGGTTTCATGGGCAGCTGGAGATATTTGTTAGTAGACCAATAGAAGCAAAAACATCTGGCAAACCTCTGGAAACACATGGCAAACTTTTCTTAACTGAACTTAATTTCAGTTAAGTAGTAATAACTTAAGTAACTACAGTAGTAACTTAGTAGTAACTAAGTAGTAAGTTAAATTGGGTTGAACATTGCAGTTTCCATGCATGTCATTTCATCCTCACCACAACCCTTTGTTCAGGTGAGCTGAACTAATAATTAGCAACGCCCCCCATTTTATAGATAAGGAAACTAAGTGGGTTGTTTTTGTTTTTAAGTACATACCTAGTAAGTGGTAGATCTGGGATTCTAAAACCTCTAATGCCAACTCACACTACCAAAAAGCTATTTTAAAAAATATTAGTTTTTCAAAGATCACCTTAAAAAGTATCAGTCAGGACAATGGTAGCAGCGTAGAAAAGACAGAAAGATCACAGCACCACTTCTGAAGTTTTCCATCTTTGGCGTGAATAAGCAAAACAAGAGTATTTTAAAAACACTTCTAGGAAATTAGTTTGTGCATGGAACACTGAACTCTTTAAAGTAAAATGATACACAAGCTCAAGATATTGCTATTTTTTTTTATTTGTAGCCAACGTTTATTTTTATGCCTAGAAAAATACATGGGGGTGCTTAGGAATAATGTGCTGGGCAGTTTGCTACTTCAGTGATAGTAACATAATCCCGAAAAAGCAAGCACGATTATTTTGTACTTTTTCTTGTTTTATTCAGCAATAAGACCATAATTTTTCATATTTAAGGAAGTATGAAAAATTTGTCGAATTTTAAAAGCTGAATACATGTAGCGTTGGATCAAGGCACATACAAGACTGGCCAAAGGGCGTACAATGCACTTTGGTTTTTTTGTTGGAAAAAAAAAAAATCATGGCAACAGAAGAATGATGTGGTTTTTAAACAAGTAATAGCTCACAATTCAGTAGGAAGCTAGAAAGAAATGTTACAAGTTCATTATGTAATATGTGGAAAACTGTGACAGTAATGGGCAGTATTCTTGATCATTGTGAAAGTAAATTGAACTTTTATGTACAGTGTTAAAACATTTCACATTAACCAGATCTAAATTTGATTTCTAGTATTTATTTTTCTTTTAAATTCTTCCTTATTTAAAGTACTACTTTCTCTGCATTTTTGAGGGGAATTGCTTATGGTTACACTACCTTTTTAAATATGTATAAGTGTTTCTTTTTTGAAATAATTTATGATAAAAACATTATAAACATTAATAATTGTGTCTTTAGAATTCACTTTTCAAAAATCAGGATGGTATAGGCAAAACCAAAATGCAATTCTGGTGTTTGTGTTCATTATACTATGGAATCTAAGTTTTCATGTTTCCTAAGTACAAATTTTCCCCCTAACTTAGAAGCGTGCTCACATTATTGATTTTGTGAAGTCCTTTATTCTCAAAGCCTTCTTAACAGTGGTTTTAATAACAGACTTCACACTCCTTTATGCCAGCAGATGTATTCAGTTCAGAAGATAATGCTTACTTTCTTAAGGATATCTAATTTGCTTAGAGTAAAAATGGAGATATGCAGCAAGTTTGATATTGCCCATTACTTCACAAATATTTTAATTTATTGAATACCACTGGGATAATACAAATTGAATAGTTGGACATTACTTCATAACTATTTTTTGAACTTTAATTTTTCTCATCCAGTCAGTTTTTTTTTTTTTTACATTTTATTAATACCAAAGTGAAAAATGGCCTGTGCTTATACTACAAGGATCTTATGTGAACTCAGTCCTGATTGTTCAACACAGCAAGGAAATTCACTTTCACAGTCAACAAGTCATCTTACTCAGTAGAACACAAAGCAAATGGTTTATAACTTCAATATTTGCAAGGAAAATACAGTACAAATTACTAAAAAATACTAAAATATAGAATTGTGTTCAGGCATCTCCACTACCTCAATCGCAGCAGTAACCTGAAATTTGAAACTTTTAATAAAAAGTTCTTAAATATAAATTATATGGCAAATGTACAGTACATTGCTTTTTTCAGTCTCTTGTTTCCAGTGTTTTGCAGTAGAACAGGGTTCCTACCATCACCTCCCTTAGGTTTAAAAAACCGAAACACAGTCTGCTACAAGGCCTCCAGCATCATGAGTGTGAGTGATCTGAGTCTGGAATTCCACTGTCTCTGTAGCTTCGGTTACTACTGCTTTCACTGTGATTGTTTTTGTACAGATTCATTCCATTAGGAGGAAATATGGTGTGTATTACAAATTCCTCCTTTGAGATTGGTTCATTGCTTATCGGTAACATCTGAAAGGAAGTCTCCCTGATTTCCAGGATGGAGTTGTCCTTCTTAGTGCCAGCTTCCGCATAGTCATCCTTTCTTCTCCTCCCTTTGCTGTATGCACAGTTCCTTGAGAACAGTGATCCATTCCTATGAACATACCAGCACACTAAAGCAAGAAGGGCGATGGTCACCAGGGCCACAGCCCCACCAATGATGGCAGCCAACGGTAAATTGGGGTTTTTGTAAGGTTCTTTCTCTTGCTCTCGATTAAGGGTCGTTGTAGGGTTGTACATTCGAAGGGGTGCAGTTTCAGTCTCAATACAAACACGGGTGTCATCAAATAGGTAGAGGTTACTGGTTTCCATGGGAACCATGCAGACTCGATAGGGCGAATCAGGCTCCAGGGCTGTGACTAAGTATTCATTGCGTTCCCCTGTTACGATTGTTTCTGTTATAGATCCAGATGCTGGGCTATGACCCAGTTTGAGCCAACTCAGTCTTAAAGCAGTCATAGGTAGGACAAGTTTCCAAGAGATATGAATTGTGTCGGAGGTGACGGATTTCACAGTAATTATAATTGTTTTTCTTGCTGGACTCCCTGTGGTTCGCTGATCTTTAGTGAGCTTGGGGTTCTTAATGTCTGGTTGTTTGGTCACTGGAGCTGGCCATTGTCCTTGAGCAGGATATACTGTGTTGGGTATCGCAGTGGTTATCTGAATGGTGCTTACAACTGCACTGTCCTTACAATCAAACAGTTCTGCGTTAAGGTCCTTAATAGCCATCCCCCGTACTTTTTCTGGGGCTTGGCACATAAGCCCACGCACATTGACCTTCATAGGTAGTGACTGTAGCCAGTCACGTACCCATTTCATCTTGCACCCACAATACCAGGGATTGTTGCGAAGAATCAGTTGGGTTATATTGTCTAAATCATCAAAGATACCCTGAGGTAAATTACTTAGGTTGTTATTGGACATATCAAGTCGATACAGCTGCCTTAGATAAGAAAAAGCATTCGGGGGCACCCGATTGATGTGGTTATCTTGAAGATAAAGCTTCCTCAGGTTTGTGCCTGGAAGGTTTACTGGTGCAGCAGTCAGAGAATTCCGTACCAGGGACAGTTCTGTTAAGTTGACTAGGTTGAAGAAAACTTTATCACCTAAACCATGGTTGTTCAACAGGTTTCCATCCAAAACTAGGCGTTTGAGGCTAGTGAGACCTTGAAGAGATGGTGATGAGATAGTGGATATCCGATTATCATCCAAGCGTAGTTCTTCTATAGTTCTGGGCAAACCCCAGGGGATTGTGCTAAGGTGATTACGGGACAGGAAAAGCAGTCGGAGATAGTTGCTGTCTCGGAAAGCCCCCTCTTCGATGCTAACAGCGGACACGGAGTTATCATCTAAATGTAATTCTTCCAGATAGGGAATTTTGGAAAGCGAATCATAAGTGATAGTCCTTATGTTATTTTCTTGCAAATGTAACTCTTTTACATACTTTGGTAGGTTGGTAGGAAATTCATCTAAACTGTTGTGGTATAGGTATATTCTTTCTACTTTCAGCAAGTTTTTCAAATCTGAAGGAATTCCAGCATTATTTATTTGGTTGTTCTGAAGGTAGAGAGTTGTAGCATCCTCTGGTATTCCTGTCGGAATGGATGTCAGAAAGCGATCATTACAGTAAATGAAACCTGCGTCACAGCGGCATACGGATGGGCAGGATTTAGCCATAACTGATAGAGGTGCCACCTGAAGGAACAGCCCAATTTTAGTCCCGATGAGGAATATGCTCCAGGCTGGGCTGATCATGGTCAGCAGTGTTGAGGTCTTTGTACACGGTAGCGTCAGAGCCCTAAAATGGAGTGAAAAGAAAGACAGAAAACAATTAGGTGAGGATACTTAAAATAGTATTCAAAAATAGATGTAGAAACTAAAATGTGTATAAAAGCACTTTTAATGTATTAATTTTATTTTTGAGTGTGTAGAGTTTATTGCAAGCTAACAGTGAACATGATCACATAATCTCTTTACCATAAATGTTTGCAGTATTAAATTAAGGACTATCATGTCCAAAATCCATTTGATTTTAAAATGTTAAATATAATATAAGTTTTATTGAGCATTTTTGTAATGTTTGATATCAGTCACTGACCAAGCTAATCAATTTTCTAATTTTTTCTTAATATTCATAATGAATTGGTACATAGGAATATGATTTGTTGTATTTAAGGATAATAATATTACTGTTTTTAAAAATCAAAATTTGGTGTCTGTTTCTTAGGTAGACTGTACAGGTGTAGAAATGTACCCTCTTAGTATTCAGGAATAGTTAGTTAATAGATACCTCTTAAGATTCTGAATCCTAGTAAAGTCATTAATTTGTTTTGATTATTGATGTTAGTATTTTTCTTTGATTATTAATATTAAATACTCTTACATAGATATTTCTAACAAGGAAATCAGAAGGAATCTTTTTCATCTATTTTAAGGAAGGAAAGAACACATAACAAACATCCAGCTAACCTAAGTGGAAAATTCCACTTCATATTAAACTAGTTCTTTCTTTTGTTCCCACTTTTTAATATGTTTCATACTATATGACTTAATGGCCTTAAGAGGCCTTATGGCCTCTGCATAAGGCCATTAAGTCATTTTCTTTATGAACATTTTCATTATGTTCTATCTTATAATATGTTTCATAATGCATTTATCTTTCTTCAGGTTCTAATCTAGAATATGGTTAAACTTTTCTCCATGGCTAGTTATATATTTAGACTAATCTGTTGTGTAATATGATATCTTCAGCACTTTTATGTATTAATTAGCCTTTGTAATTGCAGGCATGAAAATAAAACACTTCAATATTTTTCCTACCTTATTGAATGATGTGAATAAATTTTGCGTGAGTGAAAGTCCAATGCACATATATTATTTTCCTGGTGAGGGGCTGGGACTTATAAACTCTTGTTCAGTCCTTGGAAATGTTCTTCACTGTTCAAGTAATCCTATGCCGCACACACCTCCAGATCAGGCTCGCTGTTGTCAATGAACATTCCAGCTGCAGTTCAGCATGGTGGGCAAGCTCATTAAAGTAGGGACCAGAAACAATTCAGCTTCCTGTTACTATGTAGAACACATGGCTTCCTATACACTTTTTTTTTTTTTTCTGATAGAGTTTCTGTGTGAAGGTTCCTTTTGTGTAGCTTAATTCCCTTAGTAGAAATTGCTCTCTTTAAAATTCTTATTGGCTCTTCTGTGCAATGTGGTCAGAGATAGTAACTTCAGATCCTCATGAAGAAAGCCATTCATGATGCTAAGGCCTGTATAGTAATAGGTTTTTCAGTCAGTTACCCCCCACCTTTATTCCTATCCAGGATTATCCAAGTATAAACTTTGTATAGTAGCTATATCCTGAGGTATGATTACCTGCTGTGAAATAGCTATTTCCAGCTTTTGCGTCTTGCTGCTTTCTCAGAATATTTGGTGCAGTCACGTTATAGAAGAATAGATATTCTTTTTTAAGAGGTAAAACTTAATTCAAATATTCCTCATAGGAAAAAAAAGGAAGCATACTAGATTTCCTTTACATTTCTCTTCCTTAAAATATGCTGGATGTGAGCATCTCCTGTGAAAGCAAAAGGTTTTAATGAACTATTAATAATGAACTTTAACACAATAAAGAGATTTCCTAGAAATTTAACCTCAGGTTATCTTTAAGCAACGCATATATCATCATAGTAGTTGGTGAAAAGTTGTTTGTTACTTCCCAATTTTACTATATAAATAAATTAGGAGCTAAAGCTAAGATTGTCACCAAACAGATAATTTCTAGTTAACTGACTGTTAATGTCACTTTAAGTTAAACACAAAAGGAAAGCTTCATTCAAGAACCAGTGATTGCTGTCCATGGCTTTTGAAGTCAGGCCAGGCCAACCTTTAAAATTTCACTTTTAAATCTTAGATATAAAATGATAAAATGTTTGAAAAGAAGAAAACAAGGATATGTCAAAGAGGTGAGTAAATACGTAATAAGGATTTTTGACAAATGCCACGGTAACTTTTAAAAGATTTCTGAACATGGTTTTACAAAGTCATCCAGTCTACCATATAAAGATTTGAAAAGAGTTTGCTTTGGAATTTTTTCTTTTGATTTGCTCCATGCCTTGTTTAAATCTTCCCGTGGGCCTCAATTTTCCCAATTGTAGAATGTGAACATCATCACCTTCCTCCTTAAAGGTATTTCTGAGGACTAGTTGATGATCTTGAAACTCTAGATACTCAGGTGTTCTTGGCCAAAAGGTTGCATAGATGTTCAAGTAATTATTAGTTTTTCAGGAGAAAACAATTTTAATTTTCTTTTGTTTTAATCTGTGTTTGAAATAGAAAGGACCTTATATCAATCTATCTCCTTATAATGACCATTTGGAAAACATATCAAAACCTGACAAGGCATTTCTCTCTAGATTCAAATAGAACACACCAATTTCCAGTAAGTATATTCTTCATTTCTGAAAGAAGAATTAAGGCTTCACCACTCCCCCCATAGTGATTTTAATGATGACTGTTTTGCCCATTACCTAATATCCATGAAGATTTTGGGGGGGGGGTAGTGGTGGGGAAGTGGGTAGCATCAATATCGGTTATGCAGGGTTACCCACTCAGGGGCTTTCTGTACATGTAGGGAGCATTAGGGTATCATGGAAATATTTGACCCTGGAATTAAGGACTACAGTAGATGCAATTTGCTTCTCCCCCAGTTAATTACCTAGTATCCAACAAGGATAACATCTGTTCCAGAATTCAAATACTACTGAAGTGAATGTTAAACAAGGCCAAAATTTGTTTCTAGTTCTATTTGAAAATTCATTGACTTTTAGCTTGCTACCGAATATCAACACTATCATAGAATGCATTAACAGAAGGAAACTTAAAAAAAATTTCAGATCCATTTAATTTATTATTTAAGCAACTTGGAACAAAAATAGCAGTTAGCAGATGGATAAAGTAGTCTCTAGTGGATCTTGCAAAATGCCCACACAGGGAAGTTTAAATGATTTATTGTTTAAAGTGAGGTTTTACTCTGATACATTTAGGGCTTTGCTCGTTATTGTTGAATTTCAACAATGTATTTTCTTGAAAACTGTTGCTTTCGTGGAATGTGAAAATGAAAAATCAAGCTGTTGAAATTAAAATGACAGAGTTATTTTGAAAAGTATCTGCTTTAAATATTTTCTAAGCTTGAAAATTATTCAACATTTAAAATAATGTGGTTAAGTTAAGGAAACAATTACTTTTGCTAAACTGCATTAGAAACTAATTAAAAAACTATGTAAAAATCACTGGTGAGAACATGCTTAAAATGTTACCAATAGTCAGGCATTTGTCATACTCCAGAACACACTTTAAACTTGAGGAGATGAATCTGATGAATGAGGATTTAAAAACTTTTGACTGTTCCCCAAGTCAGGTCAACCTAGAGTATGTCCAAGATGATGATCATAATGATAACTAGTGATAGAGCTTGTATCTGAACTATAAGTATTTTATGAAATCAAGCTCTAAGAATATGTATTGATTTTTATGTTTTTAACTCAGAGAGAGGAAAAAAATTCTAAATTGGTATGAAAAGACAACTAATTTGTTTATTTTTCTTGTTTCACATCTGTAAAACTGCTTTTTGCTCTGTTTGATATGCAAACTCACATTGCCATTAATACAATAGTGGTAATATTGTGGGATTAACAGCCTAAAATCTCATTAAATTCTTGGAAAATGTTATTCTCTTTTCCCCAAATTACATTAAAACAAAAGGCAAAATTATGAAGCAGGTTTCTTTGGAGAGGATACTCTTTGAGAAATGAAAATTCCCTCAAAATTCCTACTCCCTTTCTTTAAGCTCAAAACAGTTCATGTTTGATTGTGTTTTATATCTTTTCCTTCCTTTTTATATTTGAAACTACAGTGCTAGACAGTTGTTTTGTTTTGCATATTAAAGGCTCTAATAATCTATCTAAATATGTGATCCTGCACTCCATTCTTACACTTCCCCTTTTCTGAGCTGGCTCTACATGTTCACGCACACAGAGATGTGGTAACTGATTGTGAATGATAAAAAGAAAAATGAGCCCTACTGGTATGGACACTGTGGCCAGGTTTCCACAGCATCGACTTCAGAAGCCTTTATGTCTGCACAGGCTTGAAAAGAGGCCATTACTTCTGAATGAAAAGGAATTGATCTTTTAGAAAAATATTATTAATAGGGTACCTTGAGGAAAAAAAACATAAATGGAGCCTAGTTACTTAAAGGAATGTTTTAAAACCATTTTTTAATGGAATCATTACTAAGTAGATAGCATTTAAAACTGTGGCAAAAGGAACAACATAATCACCTCAGTGATAAATCAGATTTTTAATAGGGATCTTTCTTGTCAGTTTCTTCTTATAAACAAAAATTGTGGGGTTAAAAAGTATGCATTTATAATGCAATCATCAAGTCTGTGAAAAGCCTCCAATTTAGTTCCATGATACACTTAATAAAGTATTAAATACGTAAGGATGCTATCATTTTGAGATATTTTAGGAAAACTAATATAATTTAAGTTTTATTGAATAGAAAACTGGCATTTACATACAATCAAGGACTTAAGGCAATCTGCATGTTTATATGATTTCTGTTACTACAATATTTTAGAGGTGGGGATATTTGAAATGAGAACATATTCTCATGTTTTGATCACTTAGATTAAGATTATATGTTGATAATATGTACTAACTTCCTAAATCCTTCATTTGCTGCCTATGATTTAAATTATTTTGATTTGAAATCATTGCTTATTTTTTAAAAAAATCTTAAATCGAGTACAGAGTTTTGAGATTTTCATAGTCTTATTGATGGTTTGCTTCACATAATGGTATCCTGATGAGACCTTTTTAAAAATATCAAATCTAAAAGTAGAGCTTTTAATCCAAGTTAATTGCATTATTATTTTGAATAAAACCTTGAAAATGAAGAAAACAGAAGCTTAATCAGATTTATCCAAGTCTGTGAATATTTGTAGTTAAACTGGAATTTATATAATCACAATCTACAGTTTTAGAAGGTAGTCTATTTATGAAGGGGTAAACCTCTGCTAGAAAGCACAACAAAATGATCAACCTGTGAATGCTAAGTCTTTTAATGACAAATGGTATTTAAAATAAGCTACATATATGGTCAAACTGAAAAACTGGAGTACATCAGGTTAGTTGATAGTGACAGCAAAATGCTTTCTAAGCAGCCTGTCTGGTAGTTAAATTTTCCACGATCATCAGATTTCAGGAAAGTTCCAATTCTTTTGTTTAATGCCAGGCAAGCAGAAGGACCTCTAACTCCTCTCTTGAGAGTCATGAAGTCTGAAGGGTTTGCTGAGCGGCAGAGAAGCAAGTATGCCTTTTCATACTTGGTTTTATCCAGACTATTTTCCAGCCTGAAGAAGGTTGTGTTTTATTTATGCAAAATAGGGGATGAAAGTTCCAAAGTAAAGGATTTTTACTTTCTCCTTTTATGTTATTGGTTCTTTTCTCTCAATAGGTTTGTGATAAATGAATCCAATTCTCCTTCATTTATACTGGCTTTTAAAATTAAATCGAGCATCCTTAAACAAAAAGGCAAACTAGGAGGTTATCTTTCATCATAGTGGATGCTTCTTCCTTTTGTGATACTTAAAGCCATACTAAATGAATTAGAGAACCAAGACTTGTATGAATGAATGAGACATTAATTTAGAGGGTAGTAAAGGTGAGCAGTAGAAGACTTAGAGTAGGGAACAAGCTTTAAGTTTATGTTGACCTTTGAGCAATTGCAGTTAAATCTATATTTTTAAAAATCACCAGCATTTTCCCATTGCAAACTTTAAAGTTCCTTTTTCAGTGTTGTGAGTACAATTTGGTTGATATGCTTTAAATTTCTAATATTCAAGTTTGCATACACGAATACAATAAATTTTTGTGTCTACTGTGTGCCAAGCACTGTGCTGGTCAGTGAGACCATCCCAAATTATAAAACACTTTGTCTTTTCATTTCAGAGTAGGTTAATATTGATGTAAAGCATATGAAGAGGAAGAAAATCAACAACACATAAATTGATCAATCCACAGTCCAGAGGCACACTTTAAAAATGGTATTTAACCAAATGTGGTCTGTGGGTTTTCTTTTCAAAGTTGCCACGGTAACTTGTGCACATGAAGAGTGAAAGAATAAAGAACAAAAGCTGTCATTGTCTCATCAAGTGAAAGCAATTTCTCTCTCCTCTCATTTAAGGAGACTAATACCTGGAGAGAGCTTTTTATACATTCCTGACACTTAATTTTGGGTCTAGGAAAAAGATAATGCATATGCAAAACAAATGAACTTAAGCTGCTGCTGAAATTGTATTTCATTCCTTTGTGACTTAAAATCTGTTTTCTCTGCAGTTCTTGTCAATAGTCACATGGAAGTCCTAAAACCTGCTCTTCTATGCAACAGAAATATGGCTTTCAAAACTCTTTTTTAGTGTGATGTTTTACCAAATTTAGTGATATTGATTTACAGTCTGAAACTGGAAAATGCTTTCTGAAATGTATATTCCCTAGTTTGTTTCTTAAAGGGAAGAAGGCTTTTTTTTCAGAAGACATTTACAAATCATCTCCTTGGAAATTGGTTTGTTGACGTATGATAAGTTTTGAAATGGTGGAATGTTAGAAGCCGAGAAACAACCCTTTTTATGCTCTGAAGAGAAAAATGTAGTTTTGAGAATTAATATTGCTGAGAGACTTACTGTAGAGTTTTTGCCCACTGGGGGGTGGTACACTCTACCAGAACACTGCTTTCAGAAGCCGCAAGTCAGATGTTGGCTGCTGCCGGCCAGTTTTTCTCTGGTTTAATTACAACAAAGCCTCCCGTTGAGAAGAGCAGTGAAGGCCTCTAGGGCAAAAGGTGGGGGGAAGGGGGGGAAGGGGAATGAAAGGAAAAGGAGGGAAGAAATTATAGCCTTTGAAAAATTACTGAATCTTATTTCCCTCATTGACTTCATTTATGGTGGTCTTCATTGGACTTTAACAATTATTTATAATGCTATTAAGTAAACTGATTGAACAAAAATACTTAAGGTGGTTTAATTCAGAATTTTTAAGTTAGCTCTGAATCTTGTCATTAATCACATTGTTTGTATGTAGCCCACCCACCTTAATAAAGGGGAGAAAAGTTAAGATACACTGAAATTTTTCTTTAAATGACTAGATTTAATTTAGTGTTGGTATAAAGTTGGCATATCAAAAATAAAAAACAGAAAGAAGAAACATTCATATAATATTAACATAAGTTAAGTTCTCTGCTATTGATTTTTATAGGGTTTAAAATTGTTCAAAATAATCCAGAAAGAGGAGGGAGCCTTAGGGTGTGTGGCCAAGAAAAGCACAGACAAATCTCTCCGCAGTGCACTTGCATGTTTAAAGCTGATAATTGTATTTTTCATCTGGAGACACTGAGTGTTCATTAGGGTCTGGTGTCCCTAGGCAGGAGATGCTGAACATAATTGGAGTTTCTATTTGATTGGGCAATATAGTCTAGAGAAGAAACTGGGGTAAAGATAATTAATAGCTTGCTAACAAAGTCTGACAGCCACAAGATTTCAACCAAATTTATTTCACACCGCTTCATTTAGCTCTGAAAAAGTTTTGATAGAATTGGAGGCTCCTTAATTAACACTTGAAAGCGAAAGAAACATACCTTCTATTTTGGTGCCACATTCAGTTATGACAAAATTTCTTACTGTTTTCCTTTTTTGTAAAAACTTTATTTGCTGTTCAATTATGTATTTCACAAATGTTAATGTTTAGGAAGTATTTAGTTGGGCATTTTGAACCTAATCATCATTGATTTAAGGGGGCGCAGAGAGATGAGAAGCTCAATTAATAGCTGATGGTTAGTACTGTACAAGAACAATATTAATGAATTCATTATGTTTATTTGATAATATCTTTGCTGATTCCTGGATTTGATGTGATTTGGCAGTGCTCTATTTAAAAAATTGGATATGATTTTCCTATATAAATACATACAATTTTTGTAACCCTGTTTTTTATTTCAGGCTAATAAATATATGTGTTTATATAACTAGGTGTGTATGTGTTGTGTATACACACATATTTGCAAACTAAGTAGCATATCTCTGATTTAATCTTCTTTGGGTTTAAAACCTAGTATTAATATTGGTAGTAATGGTGATTTTAATATTTGGTACTTTTAAAAGATTAATTCTTTACTCATTTCAAAAGAGATGAGTATCAATCATCTGTCACTTTGGGGCAGGCATAAATGGTTATCTCAGAAGAGGCAAATTTATTCTTTATGTCTTATGCTAGTCAGGATATTCATATGCTGCTTGGGATAAACGAAAGGCATTGCTACAGATGATGCACCTTTCTAGTGGCTTTATTCATGTAGTTTGTTGCTAATAAAATAACATATGTGTACATTTTAGAGCAGATTCAAGAAAATTTAAAATAGCTATTTGTCAAAGGCATTCGAGAATCTGATTCTAAAAGTGGCAAATATCAAGGCTTTTTTTTTCCTTTTTAATTTTGATAGCTAGATAGATATCTACCCCTAGATGTTGAAAAATATAGGCCTGTTGCACTTTTTACCTCTATGCAACCATTTTGTTTCAGACCTAATTCACTGAAAAAAAATTTTTTTGAGAAGATACATTTAATTACTTTTGGAAGCTCTGCTATATAAAATCATTTCCTTCAATATAAAATTTTGTTATTGTAAGTTGCAACTGAATGGATAGTCTGCATATCCCACTTGATGAGGACTGTACTCATTTTTCCCCCCTGCCACCCCGAACTCACTGCATACATCAGGCATAGCTTCCGCGCTGAGCTTTGTTAGTTTTTCTGAGTAGGCTATGCCAATTACTATGCTAGTCACATACTACATTTGCCCAAGCAGTGGATTTTGGCGTTCTCCTGGTGGCGGGGTGTGGGGGGGTAATGGTTGGAAAGAAAGTCTCCCCCTCCTCTGAGTTGAATTCACTAGTTGAGATTTGCAAGCCTGAAATGCTTGAAGCAGCTCTGGCAGGATAGCAGAGCAGGCTTTAAAATCTAGGTGTAGCTGTTAATCCTTACAGAGGCACAGAAGTCTCCAGGAGTAGCTCGGCTAGCTGTGAGCAAGATGTATGCTTTTCATGTACTGCGTACTCATGGGCTGAGGGATTATTGATTTTCTTTCACAGTTGTAAAAACAGCAATTGGTGATCATACCACACATACAGTACACACCAAGTTAGCAAGACCTTTCGCTTTCCTCTCTCTGAAAAAATCTGCCTTGTATTCTTCAGTATTTAACATTTAACTTTCCAACTTAAGGTTTTCCATAAGGCTCTTTTCAAATCACAACTCTACGTAGCAGAAAATAGCCATTAATTATTACTTTTTAATGAAAGAAGGTTTTAAGAAACTTCTTGCATTTGGCTATATAGTCAAATTTTTCCCCCGCTGGCTCACACACATAAATTGCTCTTACTAGTGACAGAGCAAGCGTTCATGTTTCAATGCCTCATGGTACCAAGTCATTTCTGTCTACAGAGTAAAAACCAAGCAAACTTTCTGGGACAATCAAGGAAAAACATGGGAAACACTTACCAGGAAGACGAGAAAATGCAATCCCATATATACTGCCGCTATAGTTGTAATTCCACTTACTGTGAACTGGAGTAACAACCCTCCCCCTCTCCCAAGCTCCGCGTCCAGTCCACACAAAGCCAACAGCAGCTGCAGGCAGAGCTTGTCCTGCTTCGGATCACTCCTACACTGAGGAGTGAGCAAGGGAGAGCATTCCAGTTTACTGCACACAGCCCACCTCCAAGTCTGAAGTTAAAGCTTCACCTCGCAGTGGTTGAAGAAGAGGGTGATGTCATAGATGGGCAGGACTTAGCTGAGCTCTTGTTCAGTGAGGTAACTGGATAGTCAGACAGATGAGCTTTGCAAACGCTAGAGGGAGTGAGAGAAGCCAAAATGAGGCGCTCAGCCTGCCAAGCTGGGATGCCATTTGGTTTGTAGGCAGCTTTTTGGAATTTGAATATTTTCTGAAGTTTAGTACAAGCAGGTAGTGGTAGCAAGCTTAGAAAAAAAAATACGAGCGTGTTTGGATATTTCTAAGAGTACAGTAGAAAAACACAGGTTCTTTTTATTTTTTAAGCTCTATGTATTAAAAAGTTAACCAAAAATCCTATTATTTTTATTATTGAATAGTTCCAATAGGTTATAATTTTGAAGGCTAGTAACTCCAACTGTGAATAATTATTTGACAAATGAGTAGAAGGCAGATTCACATAAATAACTGAGGTATTTAAGGGAAGGGGAAACAAGAATGACAAAAGATAAAGAGCCTTGAAATAACCAGTTCTTTTTTCCTAGGGGTAATGAGTAGCTTATTATTCTATATATGTTTTAGGAAATGAAAATATTTTTCACAGACTTCCACTATTTGTCCATCTTTTTTGAACCTGGCAGGTAGTAGATATTTTCCTATTTAGGGAACCCTCCCTAAATATGAAAAAATGTAGAAAAAATAAATAGATCCTTTTCCTTTCTGGTATATTTTTGCTGTTTTAAATATGAATTAAGGTATAAACACCTTAAGAAAAAAAACATTTCATGGTGGTTTTGCTTTTATTAAAATAATTTTATTTTAATTTTGGTGCATGAATAAACACTGGAAAGTTATAAAACAGACATAAATGCCTGTATCTAATTAGTTGAATTGTAGACTTTAAGATTCAATTATAATTTTCGTAAACTGGTTTCTACTATCTGGTCAACAATTGCTTTGGGCCCATAGTTTTCCACTAAGTTCATTTCACCTTTTAGTCTTGCTGGGGAGAATTTTGTTTTTATATTTACCTGGAGGGCAATTTACTTTATCTATTTATGTGCTTTTTTGATAGCAGTTTGACCTTCAGAATTCCCTTCCAAGAATGGGTAGTATCAAAGTAGATGGTGAACCTTTGATAAGAGGTACATTGACCCCTATTGTTCCCTGATTGCACTTTGGCTGGCACTGAGGGCAGACCCATTACATCCAGGAGTTTTAGAATTCTGATGCCTGTTGAAAAGCCAATTTCTTAAAAATGTTAGATAGCACAACTACAGCTGAGATTTAGCTGCTGACTTTTTGGGGGAGAAGTAGGTGGGAATAACATAATCTCTCACTAAAGTGTGAATTTTCTTTTCTGTTACTGTAAAATACATGAATTAAATTATTTTATGAAATAATTCTTTCTAGAGGCTGTTTTCATATGGGAGTTGGTTTTATTTAACAAGGACTTTTTGGTTGACCAAATTACTGTGGGCTTTTATCTGTATTTAATCAGTTGTGTTTCCATTCAGGCAGACCTTAAACTGAAAAGAAAGATGAATGGATAGTTTTTGGTGATAGGTAGCTAAAAGATGGTGTACTGGCCTGGGAGTTAGGAGTTTTGAGGTTTCTATTCCCTAGGCTGCCATTTGTTTGTTATATGACTTCATATTATGTGTTCTGGTCTTTGGTCTCATCACATAGCAAATAAAGGCAGCAGGAATTTATTGAATGCCAATTATGTACTGTTCTTTTTTTCTTTTTAAGATGTAGATTAAAATGTAAAAGCCAAGAGATTGTGAAAAATATTGTTTGTCCTAGAGGCACTGATTTTGAAGGCAAACTCTTAAGATAGCCTCCATCATCCTACCCTGTCCAAATATATACTCTTTTGTTGCTTCGATGTTTTTTTGTTTGTTTTGTTTTTGTTTTCATTTTTTAATTTCCTGCTTTTATCAGCTGCCTAAAATTCTGCCATTTGGAGGTGAACTTAAAATAATATGTACCACCTCTGGAAAGATTAAAAGTTACCCTCATATACTATAGGCTGCTTTCCTTCTTTGTTACCTAAAAGAGATTAGCTATGATAAAGGGATGGCTGTCCTGGTTGGAGGGGAAGGAAGACAGGCAGTTTTCAGCCTGATGCTCTTTAGACTGGTGATAGGAAAGTAGAGGCTGATCCTTCCTACAGAGAGAACTCAGTTCAGAGAGGAGGAGCCAGTGCAGTCTAATGTTGAAAGGCCGTACTGGGGTTCCATCTTGGCTTTGTCACATGACTGTAGACAAATCATTAAATCTTTTTGAGTTTATTAGCTCAGTGTCTGACTTATAGTAAGTACTCAGTGAATGGTGGCAGCCATTATTAAGATGAGGGCATCTGAGCACCTGGAAAAAAGGAACATCAAGAAGTAGAAGAGTGCGCAAAGGTAGGTATGCAGATAGGAGACAGTCAATGACAGCTTTTTCATGCTCATCTTAATTTCCCTTTGGAGTGGTTCTATAGCCAAGGCATGGGGGAGGAGATGAGCAAGTAGGAGATTTTCTTACTGATTTTTTTTTTTTTTCTGTTGTTCTGCTTTTCATAGCCTCATGGTTCCCAGGATTTATAACTTAGTTGAGTTCTAGTAGGTGTTTTAGGTTGAAAAGGTGTTTGTTGGTTTGTGTTTTATTTTGTTTTGTGGGCTAGTCTGTGAATCTAATGCTGTACGTGAAAAAAATCACTTCAGATTGTAAACAGTTGGCCTGAAAATGAACTTCAGTAGTGTATCCTAGTTTTAGAACTACACTGGTCATATCAAAGAACTTTGTGTTTTTCTGTTTTTTTTTTTTTTTTGTGAGAGGATTTGAGGCATTCCCTAGTGGAGAACAGGGGAGATTGGATTTAGGATCAGGTTTCCCAGGCCCTGCCATTTACTTGTGTATCCAACAACAACAACAATAAATCCAACCTCTTTTAGTATAAGCAACTCCTAGCTGAAAGTGACTGCAATACATAATTATTCCATGGAATAGTTTAGTCCAGGAATTTTAACTTGTTTTGACTTAAGGTACCCCATTCATTTATTCATTCATTCACCTGCTCATTCATTCACTCATTGTATACAAATTCATTGAACATCCCTGTGAAGGAAGGTAGTAGGAGTAGATGATCCACCAGACCACCTCCCGCTATGCTATTTGTGATTTAATCTTAGAATGTATTAAAGTTCTTTTAAGTCTTAGAAACATTCTTCGTTATTTTTCTTCCATTCAACATTTTTCATGAGAATTAAGTCTTCAAATTTGGGTAAAAAACAAACAGGCAAAAGAACCCAGCTCAGGCTTTGGTATATCAAATGCATTGGGCTATTATAGTTGAGAATTCTTTGGTTGAAAGTAATTGAAAGTCCAAGCCACATTGTCTAACCAGTAATTGGAATCTATTGGTTCATATAACTGAGAAGTTCAAATATATGGTCTGGCTTTAGGTAAAGCTTGATATGGTGGCTTAAAATGTGTCAACAAAATAACGGTTTCTCTCTGGCTCACAGTGTTCTGCCTTTTTCAGGGCTGGCAGCCTCCACAGGCTATATGCAGTGGACTTTTGGCAGCTCCAGGCTTTTCCCTTAGGCAGTAACAGTTCCACATATCACATTCCCATATTATGATGTTCAAGGGAAGAGAGGTCACCCCCAGAAGCTCCTGCACATAACCCTGCGTTCAATTTCTCTCATTCGTGAGCTTATCACAGGGAGGTGGGGGAGGGGGAAATATGTTGGTGAGCTTAAGGCCCCTGTAATAGCTGTAGGTAGGGTCCACCCTCTTCAGACACATGACTGAAAATGGAGGTATGGCTCAGGGGAAGATTGGGCACTGTTAGTCTGAGAGGGAAGGGGCGAATGCTGGAGATTAGCTTATTTTTCAGAAGACCCGACATGCTGAAACTTGGTCATGTTTTATAAATTTATAAACTTGGAGCTGCTCGCTCTTTCTTTCTTTCTTTCTTTCTTTCTTTCTTTCCTCCTTCCTCCCTCCCTCCCTCCCTCCCTCCCTCCCTCCTTTCCTTCCTTTTCTTTTTTCCTTTAAGCCAGAGTTTCTGTTTAAATTGCCAAAACATCTTTAAAAGATTTTCTATTTGTAGACCCTCTCAAGTCTAGCCCAGTTTTTTTCTTTTTTTTTTCTGTCAACAGATAGTGATGCATGTCAGGGCATATCACTACTACATCTTAACATGAGCCTATGGGATGTTAATAAAATAGAGAGTGCACATAAAGCTATCTGTAATTCTGTGAAGTCAGGCCAGATGCTTAATGCACCAGTTAGAAACTGTACCACATCTTTCTGAATAATTCCAAAGGGTATTGGAGAAATAATTAGATTTTAGCAGGTCACAGATGCCTTAGAATACTAAAAGGTTTAAAAATGCTATGTTAAACTGTTCTTCTGATATTTGCCTTTTATTAGTCAACACTTAAAATGTACCTAAAAACAATCACATAACCCTTTTAAGTATGTTTCCAAAACATACAGCACTGGAGTGAGATCTGTCATTACAGGACTTGAAATAGAAATCAAAGCAAAATCAGAGTGGTTATTTCCCTGCCTGACTGCTTGTCTGCCCACCCTCTGGAATACCCTTCTTTCCCCCTACCCTGAGTTGGACTATTACACTTCAGCAATGGGGAGAAAGGGAATTTAAAATAGCAACAAAACAACCATCTGAGGAAAAAAGCACCTCTTTGGCCTCTCAGGAAAGAAAAGAAGATCTGGGGTTCAGAACAGGTTAGCACTTAGCCAAAAGTGATGTGGTGAGGTAGCTGGCAAAACAGAAAGCCTGCGGATCCCTCCTTTCTTCCATAGTCAGTGCTTTTCCTGTATGGCCTGTATGTAAATAGTGCACTGTGCCACTCTGGCTTGAGGCTTGCATAGGCTGTGCCCTTGACCCCTTCCTACTCCCAATGTCCTGTCATCTTTGTCTCTTTGTTTTAAAATGCAAAAAAGAGATTTTTTTTTTTTTTTTTTTAATCAGTGGACCTTGGGAAAAAACAGACTTGGATTAAGCAGAGTGAGTGAATTCTCCCTCTGATACTTACTTTATGTGTGGCCCTGGGAAAAGAGCTTCAGTTCTTTGAGCTCTAGTTCTCTCATTTGTGAGGATGAAGATAGGGGACCCTCATTTAACTATTATGGACTTCAATAAAGCAGTGCATGTAAGAGTTCATTACTAAATCTGACAAAGCACTTACCAAGACAGAGCTAACTACGGGTAGTTGTTTTTTATCTTTCTGGTGATGAGTGGGGCCAAGATCCATTCAGAAGGCACAATCCATTAATGTTAAATTGAGCTGTGTGTTTTAACAGTTTATCTTTGGGAATGAAACAATTTAAGAAATGCTTCTGCCTACTGTCCTAGATGCTCGGACCTTGAGATAACAGTATCTAAGGCTGGTTCTGAGACTTAATTACAACCAAAGAACAAATTCTTTATCCTTGGAAATTATTAGAATAAAACATAGCTTTGGATGAATGGCTATCAGTTAATAAAAACAGATGAGTGTATATCTAATTATTGAAATGGGTATTTACAAAATATACAAGGGCATTGCCCTGGAGCCATGTGATTCTCTTTTAACAGCTGGCTATTGCTGCTAGTCTTGACCAAAGCTGTCATCACTTGCAACCATCGTATTATTTCACTATTTCTGGAGTATTGGTGCTAATTTTAATTTTTTTTTTTTAATTTATTTGTCAGAGAGAAAGAGAGAGAGAGAGAGCACACAAGCAGGCAGAGAGGCAGGCAGAGGCAGAGAGAGAAGCAGGCTTCCTGCCGAGCAAGGAGCCCATGTGGGGCTCGATCCCAGGACCCTGGGATCATGACCTGAGCCAAAGGCAGCGGCTTAACCCACTGAGCCACCCAGATGTCCCTTGGCGCTAATTTTAGGTACACAAATAGACCTTCTGAAAGGAAGATTTCCTGAAATTGTTGTCAGATTTTACTTATTTCTGGAAACCAGCACTGTAGTTCTCCTTCTGTTTGAGATTATCTTTTTTAAGGATTGCTGTTTCCCAGCAGTCCAGATTACTTAGGTACATAAACATGTTTAATGTTGAAAGAACATGGTCAGAGTAGAATCAAAGACTGTTTTATAAATGACTATGGAAACTGCACCTCATTGGCACCATGTAGGAGAAATAGATTTACTGTGATTAGTATTTCTTTTTGCTTGGGAACTGGTATGAATCAATTCTTTGCAAGATTTTTTTAGAGGATAAAGTATTCTTAATTGATTAGGTTGGGACCAAGTGAATGTTTTACAATATCATCTATTCCAAAGAAAACTAAGTTACAGTTAAGTCATGTTTACCGTTTGGAAATTTGCTATAAAATGTAAATCTATTTAAACTTTCAGAGCATGATTCCTGACACATAAAGATGAAACTATGTCTATAGTTTCCTCCGCTTCACTTTCTTTGGACTATAAGTGATTAACCTTAAATTGGGGGAATTTAAAGATTTTATTTATTTATTTGACAGAGAGAGAGAGATCACAAGTAGGCAGAGAGGCTGGCAGAGAGAGAGGGGGAAGCTGGCTCCCTGCTGAGCAGAGAGCCCGACTTGGGGCTCGATCCCAGGACCCTGAGATCATGATCTGAGCCGAAGGCAGAGGCTTAACCCACTGAGCCACTCAGGCACCCCAAATTGGGGGAATTTAAAAGCATTTTGTAATTCTTTCTTTAGTTGTTTTTATTCTTTCTGTTTGACATTTAAAATATATTAGTGTTACAAATTTACAGATGCTTTACTAGGTTCATAAGTGTTTAAAAATTAAAATCTAGACTTGACAAGTATTATTAGAAGTTACAAATATTGGCAAGAATTATTTGTACTTTAGTGAGTTTTTATTCTTAATAAATTGTTTTTAAAAGCAAAGGTAGAATTAAGTATTTTAAAAAGCATTACTTTTTAAAGTCAATCATTTTTGTTTGGGAGAAAGCTCAGAAGCTTTTTGGTAGTTGTTTAATTGCTGTGTTTACACAGAGGCGGCATAGAGCTATTTGACTCCCTTTCTAAGCAGCTCCTCTTTGTTTTCCTCAGTAGCCCAGGGAACAGGCGTGTCACTCTCAAGTGCCCCCATGTAATTCTGTCCTCGCTTCTTCCCTAGAGCAAGCCAGAAATAAGCTTATCAGATCATATCTTACTGACAAAGAGCAAAGCTTGTTGGCTGACTAAAGAGGAGGAAAGGACAAGTAAAATATAAATGACAGGTTTGATACAAAAAATGCTAGGTTAACATTGGTTTTTCAATAGTCAAACTTTTTTTGAAAGTAGGATTTAGATCTTTTTAAAACATTTGTTTGACTTTTACTTTATGTACAATTTTAAGCGCCATAAAATTAAAAATTTTACTCATATCTTATACACTGTAAGTGAAGTTATCAACATCATCATTATCATTGTCCTTGGCATTGTTATTTGTTCCTTGTGAGCAAATCTTCCTACCTTATATTTGGAAGTGGTTAGAGAAAACATCTTTCATCTTACGTGCTTCCAGAATAGTTTTCTAACAAAGTAGAAACAGCTTCCTGATAGAAAGTGAAAATATTAGAAATGTAGGAATAAATTATTATAAATGTTAAGTAATTATAAGGAATTTTTATATATAATATCTACATCCTGTTTTCTTGACTAAACATTAAAATGTTTATAAGGAACTTTCAAATCATATTTATATCCTGTCTTTTTGGCTAACAAACCAGTATTACCATCTCCATCTAATACCAGCTGACATCTACTAATTGCATAGCAGGTGCCAGTCCAGAAGCTTGTTTTGGGCACTCTGACTTTGGTATTAAGGTGGTCTCTCTGGCTCTAAGAGAAACAGATACTATTCAGGCTCAGAAGGTTTGCAGTTTTTAATGCACTTGATCCAACTCACTAGCATCCTCTTTATTTCATTTAGATTGGTTTATTTCCAACTAAGTTGAGGTTTTCCTAAAGCTCTAGTTCTAACTTTACAGGAGAGTCCATGAGACTCCCAAGTCATTACTCTGCATTCAGGATTGTACTCCCTTGACTGAGGAAGGGTCTTCTCTACATGGCAAGGAAATCATCTGCTTTAGGAGGCTGAAAGCTGACACTTGCTGAGAAGGCTAGAATGGTACAACTAAGCCATGACCATTAAAGAGGGATACATGTGTGAGGTCACACATCACAGCCAAATCACCAGTATATCCATTAGGAATATGGGGCAGCTTTCAGAGGCTTCTGGTTTGTATCCAAATTCACATCTAGTCTAACACTGTGATGATCAGGGATATTGGCCTGTATTTTTTTTGTGTGTGTGTGTCCTTGTCTGGTTTTGGTAATAAGATGATGTTAGCTTTTAAACATCAGTTTGTATATGTTTCCTCTCTTTGTTTTTTTGGAAGAGTTTGAGAAGGGTAGGTATTAAATCCTTTTTGAACGTTTGGTAGAATTCACCATTGAAGCTGTCTGGTTCAGGATTCCTAGCTCTGGGGAAGTTTTTAATTATCAATCCAATATCCTTGCTAGTAATTGGTCTATTCAAATTTTCTCTTTTAAGAGTCTGTCTTCAAAGGTTGTTTCCAGGAGTTTATCCATTTCTTCAGGTTGACCGATTTGTTGACACTTAATTGTTTATAGTAGTCTCTTATGATCCTTTGTATTTCTTTGGTGTCAGTTGTAACTTACTCTCTTTTATGTTGGGTATTATTTATTTGAGCCCCTCTCTCTGTTTCTTTTGAAGGGCAGGGAAACTTCTCCTGGAAACGTAACCCACCTGGCCTTTTCTCGTATCTCATTGGTTAACACTGAATCACATGTTAATGCCTGAATTGATTATTTACTTACAAAGCTAGATTAGACCATGATGATTGGCTGAGGGAGAGGACCAGTTGCCTTCGAAGAATGTTATTGAGAGGAAGATACCTGAATAAAATATGCTGTTAGGAAGGAAGAAGGAAAGTGGATGGTGTTTAGGCAATTAGCAGTGTCTACTATATTTCTAAAGTGCTTGTTGCATTCCCATAAGTAGTATGTGAATCCTTAATTGTCAGGGCTTCTGTTTGCTTTTGCCAATCTAATGAGCATAAAATGGTACTCTTTGTTATATTGTTTGGCATTTTTGTTCTCAGTGGGTTGTACACCCTTTCAGACGTTTACTGGCCCTTTGGGTTTTCTCTTTTGTGAAATGCCTGGTTTATGTTCGTTGTCTTATATTCTCATGACTAATTTGTATTTTTCTTATTGATTTATAGCAGTTTAAAAAATATGTTCCTAATAACAATTATAAGGTTGTCTTGGAAGTGTCTTCTGCCAATGAATGGCTTGTCTTTTTATTTCTGTTTTTTTTTTTTTTTAAGATTTTATTTATTTATTTGACAGAGAGAGAGATCACAAGTAGGCGGAGAGGCAGGCAGGCAGAGAGAGAAGGAAGCTGGTTCCCCGCTGAGCAGAGAGCCCGATGCGGGGCTCAATTCCAGGACCCTGGGATCATGACCTGAGCCGAAGGCAGAAGCTTTAACCCACTGGGCCACCCAGGCGCCACCCTATTTCTGTTTTAATAAAAAAAAAAAGTTTTCATAACTTAAAAATTTGTACGTTTTGTATTGCATTCAGAAAATTATTTTTTGTAGCAGGGTCATACAGATACTATTTTAAAGTAGTCTTTATCTCACTGAATTTTAAGTGAATATCAACCTTTTATATAGTATATACTAGCAGTTTCTAAAGTGATGTGGAGACCATTCCATTGGATCTGTAAGATCAAAACCATTTTTATGGTGATATTAAGATGCTATATGTATTTTTCACTCTTATTCTTTTATACATGTAGAGTCTCACAGAGACTACATGACCTGTGATATCACAGCAAATTGAAAATGCCAAAGCAAAACTAGAAACCCAGTTTGTCTGTTATGCCAGGCATTCAAGTGACTTGCAGAGATGTAAAATAATGGTGTCTTTTGAATATATCTTTTCCTTGTTTGAGAAATTGTCCCTCCCCCCCAAAATATGCTTTTTTATATAGATGCATATTGGATTATTTACTATTTTATTTTATACTTTATTTTTATTTTTTAAAGATTTTATTTATTGAGAGAGAGAGAGAGAGATCACAAGTGGGTGGGGCAGGGGTCGAGGGAGAAGCAGGCTCCTTGATAAGCAGGGAACCCAGGTGGGACTTTATCCTAGGTCCCTGGGATCATGACCTGAACTGAAGGCAGACACTTACCTGATTGAGCCACCCAGGTGCCCTGTACTATTGTTATTTTAAAATGAATTTATAAATTAAAGTTTTGTTTTAATTTCTAACATATTAAACATTGAGAAATATAACTTACATAAATAAAAGCCCTTTGGAGAACTCAGTAATTTTTAAGAATATAAAGGAGGGGCACCTGGGTGGCTCAGAGGGTTAAGCCTCTGCCTTTGGCTCAGGTTATTGTCTCAGGGTCCTGGGATCCAGCCCCACATGGGGCTCTCTGCTCAGCAGGGAGCCTGCTTCTCCCTCTCTCTGCCTGCCTCTCTGCCTACTTGTGGTCTCTTTCTCTGTGTCAAATAAATAAATAAAATCTTTAAATTAAAGAAAATATACAAAGAGTCCTGAAATGTCTTTTGAGGAGAGAGGAAAGATGGTGGAGGAGTAGCAGACTGAAATGACATCAGGTCACAGGAGTTCAGCTAGATAATTATCAAACCATTCTAAACACCTACAAACTCAACAGGAGATCAAAGAGAAGAAGAGCAGCAATTCTAGGAACAGAAAATCAACCAATTTCTGAAAGCTCGGATGTGCAAAGTGAATCCAAAACCAAAGGAAGATAAACTGCAGGGGAAGGGACTGGCTCTCGGCAAGCTGTGGAACAGTGGAGCACAAAATCAGAACTTTTAGAAGTCTGCTCCACTGAGAGATGTCACTCCAGAGGTTAAGCAGGGGTGGGGCCCTTGTGGGGACAGTGGGGTCTGAGGTCCCGTGGGGTCACAGAATGATCTGGGGTGTCTGGGTGGGGCAGAGCTGCCAGATATTGGAGCAGGGAAGCCAGGTACAGAGTCAGAGCCGAGGAGTGGGCTCTCACATTGGGGTTGCCTTAAATCATGACCCATGGCACAGTTGGACCACTGCTCTTTGAGCAGGGTCCCCACAAGTGGCAGATCCAGGAGACTCACCTTCCTCCTTTGGAGGAGCAGTGCGGCAGAAATCCGCGGATTTGGAGACTCCAAATGGGGCTGTATGCCAGAGGCAGAAATGCTCAGTCACAGGCAGGGTGAGCTTGGAGTGTGGCCAGACACCAGGGAGATGGGAGTGACTGACCCCTTTTCTCTGAGGGCGCACTGAGGAGTGGGGCCCTGAGCTCTCAGCTCCTCTGGGCTGGAGATTGGAAGGCCGCCATTTTCATTCCCATCCTCCAGAGCTCGATGGAAAGCTTTCAGGGAACAAAAACTCCCGAGAGCGAACCTAGAACTAGGTTCTAGAACCGAGAGCGACTTCTTAGACTGGCCCCTGGCAAGGGCGGTGCAATTCCACTTCGGGCAAAGACATTTGAGAATCACTGCAACAGGCCCCTCCTGCAGAAGATCCACAAGGACATCCAGCCAAGACCAAGTTCACAAAACAATGAGAACTGTGGAACTCCAGAGCTAAGGGAAAGCAATGCATGGAATTCATGACTTTCTTCCCATGATCCTTTAGTCTTGCAAAGTTAAATTGAAATTTTTTAATTTTATTTTTTCTTATTCTAATTTTTTTAACTTTTCCTCTTTCCTCTTTTAATGTTTTTAACTAGTTTATCATAACAATACCTTTCAAAAAAATCTTTTTAAACCTTCATTATTACAGTAATTTTTTAATCATTTTATCATTTATTTTATCCTTCATTGTATTTAACCTTATTTTTATATATGTATAGGATATTTTTTCCTAAAAATTTTGGGATACAATTTATTTTAATAGATCAAAATATACCCTAAATCTAGCACAGGGCATTTTTCTAGTCTCCAGCCTGAGCACATTCTCTCCTCCCACCCTTTTTTTTTCTTCTTCTTTTTTTTTTCCAACTCACCAATTCCTTTTTTAGAATTTAAAAAAACTTTTTAACTTTACAGTCATATTCCATCCCTTCATCGTGTTTGCCCTATTTTTGTATATATATGTAAGTTTTTCTTTCTTTAAAATTTTGGGAGGTAGTTTCTTCTTAGAGACCAAAATACTCCCAAAATCAAGTGGGTGGCTCTGTTCTATTCACTAGTCTAATATAT